>CAUJRU010002093.1:0-94700 GCA_963277665.1 Viscum album
CTTAGAATATAAATGTTAGATGTTTATCAATGAAAGAAGAGTTAAATTAATGTAAAATAAATAAAGTATGGAAATTAGTGGAAAGACCATCGAATTATCTCGTTATTGTAACTAAATGGGTCTTTAGGAATAAATTAGATGATCAAGGTATTATAACTAGAAAAAAACCTATATTAGTATCCAAATGGTAAAATCAAGAAGAAGGTATAGATAATGATGACACCTTTTCTCACATAGATAGACTAGAAGCAAGTATAATTATTTTATCCTATGCATCTCATATGAATTTTAAATTATATCAGATTGATGTAAAATATACCTTTTTAAATGGATATTTAATGGAAGAAGTTTATGTTGAGAAGCCTCCTGGTTTTGAAAATTCTCAAAAAACCATATTTTGTTTCTAAACAAAAAAATGATCTATATGACCTTAAACAAGCCCCTAGAGCTTGGTATGAAAGATTAAGTTCATTTCTTTTGAAAAAATTTATTACTGTTTCTTTGGGAGACCCAACCCACTTTAATAAAACCATTTGCTATAATTTATTATTATTTTAAATCTATATTGATGGTGATATTTTTCGGTCAACAAATAAAAAACATTCTAATGGGTTTTCATAACTTATGAAAAAAGAAATTTAGAAGATCATGATGTTAGAATTAAATTTATTTTTATGAATTCAAATTTATAAAAACAATTATGGATATGTTTTAAATCAAAGTAAATACATTACTGATTTATTGAAAATGTTTGGTCTTGAGAACAGCAGGACATATTCAACTCCCATGTGTACTAATATTAAACATGACTTGGATGAAGCTGGAAAAGATGTGAACAAAAAGTTATATAGTGGTATGATTGGATGTTTACTATATCTTACTACCAGTAGACCTCATATAATGTTTTTAGTATTTCTTTGTGCTAGAATTCAATCCAATCCTAAAGAATCACATCTTGCTACTGTAAAAAGGATTTTTAGATATTTAAAAGGAACAATTGTTCAATCTCTTCTTTATCCAAAAACGTATAATTTTAATATAACATCATATTAATATCTATATTTTTTAGGATGTAGAGTAGATATAAAAATCACTACAGGAACCTCTCACTTTTTAAGAAAATCGTTAGTTACATGGTCAAGTAAAAAAAGCAACACTCGGTGGCACAGTCAACAGGAAAAGTAGAGTTTGTATCTGCAAGATGTTTTTGTGCACAAGTGATGTGGATTAAAAACCCTCTAATAGACTTTCTAATTAATTCTAATAATTAACCTATTTTATGTGATAATAAATGTGATATAAATATTTCAAAAAATCAAATAAGTCATTATAGTACTAAGAATATTGATATTAAACATCATTTTCTAAGAGATCATTTTCATAAATAGGATATATCTTTAGAATTTGTTAATAAAAAATACCATTAACAAATATTTTTACTAAACCACTTATCACTGGTTGTTTTCATTTTATGAAGTGGGAGTTAGTTTTATTTAATTCTTAGTTAAAAGTTTTTTTTCATTTTATTTACTTGTATTTTATTTTATGCCTAATTTATTTTTGAAAATCTAATTTACTTTTATTATTTTAATTTTATGATGTTTCAATTAATCTATTTTATTTTAAATATATTTATGTCGCATACTTATTAAATTCTTGTCATAATTACAATATGACATGAGAAACTAGGACATGTGTTGTTTGTAAAAAAACCTTCATCTACCTTACCCTTCATTTACCCAGTATTCGTCTCTCCAAACACTCAATCTTCATTCATCTTTCCAAACCTAGAAGCTGAAAATCACATATTTTCAGATCTTCAGAAATGAAGAAAACCAAGAGAGTCGAAGGAGGATAAGCAAGTGACACCAAACTACAAAGGCATATAGGGAGACAAATTCTTCAAGGAAAAGAGGTTGATCTTGATTGTTTATATCAGACACACTTACTCTTGAAACAAGAATTATATTTTTAAGGACTTGAGGTAGATATAAATAAAATCAACTCAGAATTTCTATATAAGGTAGAACTAAATTATTTTTATAAGAGTGTATATTTTATTTTTTGAGATTCAGAGGATACAATGTTTCCAGTATGGAAGATAGGGATTTATCTATTTCTTCTACTAAGGTTGAATTTTTTTTGAACTATCCACATGAAGGGGTTTCTTCATTTCTATCTTAGATAGATTGGTGAGAAATAAAATTCATATAAAGACATCATGTAATTTCTGTTCAATTCAATGCACATTAGAAATATTTTTGTTATGGATTTAGAATCTAAACATAAGATTCTGATAAATTTTATTCAGATGGTAATAGCACCAATGATAGATTAGATGGAGATAATCATTTACGTAGACATGTATATCATGTTTCTTTTTCGGAGTTATATTAAATTGAATTTTATGTAGTATTTATTTTAGAACCATTATTACTGTTATTCACCAAATGCAAGAATGAATTTCTATCCTTATGAACGGATAATTTCAAGGACTTTATTTAAGAGGGATAATATCAGAATGGTTGAGGTAAGATTAAAATGTCGTCATAGTAATTTTTTTAATGTTTTAATTTTAATAAAGCATAAATTTTTTAGGAGAACTGTTAAAGGAAAGATTTTTCCGGTTGGAGATGAGGAAGAACAAAGCTTAAAAGCTTTTTCTTAGGGGGAGAAAGTATGTGTTAAAAAGGATGGTGTAACTGAATCATGATCAGATGAATTTTCACAACCAACTAAGAGATTTAAAATATTTGACACTGAATAATAGGAAGTAGAGATAGAACAAAGTCAATAAAGACTTATTATGAAACCAAGGATCAATGACTCTGCTCAAGTTAAAGAGTATATATTGGCTTATGGAGAAGCAACATGCTTAGTTCATTTGGAATAAACTGTTATTGAAGAATAAATTCCTATGGAGAGTCAACATAGAGAGAATTATATTGTATCCCTAGTGAATGAAAAGGTACAGGGTAGAATTCTAGTTGAAATAGTTCAATAAAAGAATAATCAAAATGAAAATGTTCAATTAGAGATTGTTAGAAAATAATTTATTTAACAAGGAGTTATTCAAGACTAGTATATTTCATAAGAATCAGCTACAAAAATTCAGCCCCTAATTATAGATCAGACTGTGGGATAGTCAGATCATATTTTTGATGCTCAAACCCGGTGAAGAATTAGTAATGAAAATAATGGCAGATCCTTTTCCTACTGGTGGTGCAGACCCGACTATAAATGCATATGATGGGAAATTTGATTCAATATCTCATCATGTAGATGATATTGTTGTATAGTGTGAAAAAATCATAGGAAGATAATGCAATAATGTGTAAAGTTCTTGACAGATCCAAGAAGAATATTCAAGAACTCAATGAGAGTAATATTTCTAAAATTGACTTTGATTTAGTTAAAAGGGAAATAATGGATGAGTTTGGGAAACTCAAGTCTGAATTAGTTTTAAATATAGATTTAACAAATGTGAATTGGTATCTACGCAGTTAGTTTGAATCCATAAAGAGTAGTGTGATTCAATATAGTACATATGTTCCAATACGTACTACAAGTCCACATTTAATTAGAATATTTCAGGTTATTACTTCTGTTATGTCAAGCATAAACATTCATCTTGAAGATCTGCAGAGTAATAGTGAACCTCTATCAGTTCTTCAGGAGAATCATAAATTTCTTATTGATTAGTAAACTCAGGGAGATCCTTCAATATGTTGATATTGAATCAGTTTTCAAATAATTTGTAGTTGTTCATAAATCAAGAGGAGAGTCATTATGAGTTTTTGAAGGTCAACATAGTGGGGAAAATGCCTATCAATAATGACTCTAGGATGTTGGTTGTTCATCTAGGATAAAGTTTGACGAAAAATCAATGATTGCAGATGGATGAGATGAAGGAGATGTCTGAAACCATTCAAAACTCAAAACCATCCAATCCCTAGATTTTTTCCTACCTTAAACCATGACAAAATACTATTTCTGTTTATAAGTTACAAAATTATTGTATTGATGTCTTTATTGATCAATAAACTAGTTTGTTGTCTACATGTTACATTTAATTATTTTAACTTCATTTGTATTTTTGTCTGATATCCAAAATCTAATTCTCTCTATTCATTACAGTTACATAAAAAATTAACATATCATTCAATTCAATATTAAATGCGTTTTAATATATTTTTATACTTTATTTTTTATATCATAAAAAAGGGTGAGAAATTTAGATAACACAACATTTCTTTGATAAATTTAAATAAGCTTAAATATATTTTTGAAATTTAGGTTTGGTGTTAAAATTTAGATATTTATTCTTTATCGAAACAATTCAATCAGATAGAAAATATTTTCTTTTAATGATTAAAAATTACTAAATTATATTTCTAATATTCTAGTTTTAATTTATGGGTTTTGTGATCATCAAAAAGTGGGAGATTGTTGGGCATGTATTTTCTAAACAATACTTGACAAATATTATTAATTTTTATTCTCACAAATACACTTTTTTTTCTAATGATTTTATTTTTAGTGTATTTGAAGAAATTTATATTATTTGTAATTCTTATCTTCAAATAATATTCAACTATTTATTTGCAAGAAATATTTTTTAAGTGTTTAGAATTCACTTAAGCATATTCTAAAAAAAACTATTCACCATTTTTCATTTACTGGTAATACTATTCATTCAATATGTCAATGAAAGTAATGTATAGAACGAACCTTAGGTTTATGTTGAAGGATTAGTGTGTATGGTTAGTCAACCATACGTTTGAATAAACGCATGGTTATGGAAAATTAAGTTTGGGTAAGAACCTCACATTTGTCAGAAAGATAAATTATGGATAAAGAACCCTACATAAGCTTGGAACTATACAAACATATGGATCATCAACCTTAATTTTTTAATCAACTTTATATTTTCAACCTTATGGTTGGGAAAAGTGAACATATGGATAATCAATTTTACGTTCTGATATCTATGTTGACATTGATAATTGTATAGAACATCAACACTAAGTTATGTAGATAAACCCTGCGTTTTTATTTTATTTTTTTTTTTGTGAAGGAACCTTATGTTTGACTTTTCAACGCTGGAAATTTGAATTTATATCTCTATTAGAGGTTTTTGCAACAGTATTTTCTGAATATCTAGAAGATTTAAAGCTCATTGTCTACTGATTCAAATCTCATTATATATGATTTAAATATAAAATTAAAACAGAGATTTATACTTTTATTTTTAAGGGAAATTACTCATTCTCTGATGTGTTTATTGGATTTCGAATCTTGATGATTTATCAGACATATTTTAAAGATCTAAAACTGTGCTGGGGATTTATCATTATATAACACTTTGAGTGTCATTTTGTAATAAACCTAGATCTGTGAATTTTTCTTTGATATCTGTGTAAACAGTATTCATTGAAATTTTTTCTCTGAAAATTGTTTACAATGATACAGTGATCAAGAATCATGAAAATGTGAACTACTTTTTTAAGATATAATTTTTAATCCTATGATTGTGATGCTCTGTTTTAGTTTCTGTTCTTAAAGAAATATAACTTTTGAGAGGCCAGATCACTTCATACCTTCTTCAAAGTATATTTTCTTCTAAATTCTAAGATATTTCTTTTATCAGTTGTGTTCTACTACAACTGTGAGCTATATCTTTTTCTCATCAAAATATATCTTATATATATATGGAGTTTAGAATGATCGTATTCAGTCATGGTGGAGTGTTAGCTTCTCACACTAAGTTGTGATTTTATCGGTTCACTGTTAAAGAACCATAAAGATATATTTTGTAATCCTTGGTTTGTAAGGGTGAAAAATACCTACACTTAGTTGTGGATCAGTCTTATGATATGAGAACCTTAATGGTGAAATTCACCAAGACTACAGAGAGGGTAATTGGTGGAGTGGACTATGGGATCTTTGTGCCCCGAACAACTATAACTTGTTGTGCTTTGTATTATATTAATATCTGCGGCATATACTCTATTACAGAAACATTTCCAGTTATTATCTTCTATTTGTGTGAGTCAACAGAATTGTAAAATATCGAAAATGACACAATTAAACCCCTCCTATGTCATAACTATATCAATTACAACCTGTCATCTTTAATAATTCATGATATTGATACCGTTCCAGAAGAATCCAAAAATAATAAGAAAAAGAAGAGTTTAATTTCTACTTGACTCTGTAAATTTTGTTTGAATAATATAGAGAACTATTTTGGGAATATAGTTTTAAAATCTTCCCATATCTATCAAGTATATTTGGATGCTAGATTATCTTTGAATGAAACTACCATTGTCCTTATCGTTGTTCCTTTAGAAGATGATAAAGGTAAAGGTAATGTATCTTATAAAGAATTGGTTTCTAAAGATTATGAAAATAAATATGAATCATTATCACAAGGAATATCATACATAATAATAGAGGAAAAACTCCATGATGAGTTAATTAAATAAATGGTTGAATTGGTTTTAGAGGGATGATCAAATTGTAACACCTGGATGTTTTATGAAGTATTTTCCTTAAATAATTTTTATTCTTCAATAAATTTCTTTCCATGCAATTGTGAGATTAAATAAACTACAAGATTCCCTTATTGTAAAATTACCATTATATACTAGTCGTTAGGTATGTGGGAATAAATATATCTAACTTATGAAAATTCATTGTGAATTCATTGGCTATCAATTATTTATGAAAAATATAAATCAATTACATATTTGTATTTTTGAGTGAATTACTTTTGGTAATTAAATTAATGTGATATATATGGCTTATGTAATTAATAAAATATTTTTGATACTCATCCAAGGGATATTTTAGTCATAGGGTGTGAATAAAACCCTATTTGATGTATAAAAACCAATTTTTTTAATATTAATTTCACACATTTGAATAACAAACCCATTTTAAATTAAGATTTTGACACATTAATATTTTTATATGACAACATAAACATCTTATTTTGAATTGGGATATAAAAATTTAATTTGGATGAATATTTAAAAATTTTATGATAATTTTCATGTTTTTTTAATAGTAAAAATATGTTAAATTTTAATTGAAAATAACTTTTTTTCAATTGAAATAATTTATATTATTTAATTAAAATATTGAGTGGTTTCAAGGAATAAATATAATATTTTTTACCATTTAATATAGTGTAGGACATTGGAATTAATTTTACATTAAATTCATATATAAAAACATTTGGATGGAAGAATGTGAGGAGGATTTCAATGAACTAAAAAGAAGGTTAGCCAGTGCACATGTGCTCACACTTACTAGTAGTGAAGAATGGTTTGTGATATATAATAATGCATCCAATATGGTTTTTGGATGAGTTCTCGTGATAAATGATATGGTAATATCTTATGCCTCACAATAGTTGATAATCCATGATCTAAATTATCCAACTCATGATTCGGAGTTAGGTGTAGTAATATTTTCATTATTGTTATGGAGGGATTATCTTCATGGTGAAAGGTGTGATATTTATACTGATCATAAGATATTAAAGTATATTTTCACTAAAAAAATGAGATGAATATGATCTAAAAAAATGGTTGGAAATGACTAAATATTACGAATACTCAATACATTACCACCCTATGAAAGAAAATAAGGTGGTAGATGCATTAAGTCGACAAGACCATGCTAGCCTATACATGATTAGGATCTCAAAATATCCAATATTTATGGATTTTCAAATGATGGATCATGAAATTTTAAAGGAGGGGGGGGGGGGATATTATCTTTCTCACATGAAAGCTCAACCATCAATACAAGTGAAGATTAAGGAGTCATATAAAAATGATATAGAGCTAAAAAATAAGGTAAAAAATGTTCTTGGATTCAACCATTATTGTGATGAAATAATAAGGATCATGAACATTTTTTGTATTCCTCCCAGACCAAAATTAAAGAAGGATCTATTAGATGAGGCTCATTATTCTTCATTCTCTATTCATCCAGGAAGCACAAAGATGTATAAGGGCCTGAAAGAGATATTTTGGGACGATGTCATGAAAAGAAATGTCACCGAATAAGTCTCTTGATTCTTGGTTTTCTAGCAAGTTAAGGCTGGTAGATATAAGTCTAAGGGGATGTTATAACCATTACCCATACCAGAATGGAAATGAAAAACCGTAACTATCGAATTTGTAATCAAACATCCCAAGACATCCAAAGAAAATAACGATCTCTGGGTTATAGTTGATCACTTTAAGAATTCATCACACTTCATTTCTATAATATAGTATTTATCTCTTGATAATCTTGCCCAGATATATGTAAAGTAAGTGGTAAGATTTCATGGTGTACCACTTTCAATTATATATGATTGAGATATGATTTTTACATCATTGTTCTAGTGAAATCATCTACATGATATGGATACCTAATTATGTTTTAGCACTTCTTATCATCCTCAGACAGACGGTTAGCCAGAGAGGATAATTAAAACTCTAGAAAAATGCTGAGAGCATTCTATATGGATTTCAAAGGTGGTTGGGATCAACACCTACCATTGGTTGAGTTTTATTACAATAATAGCATTCAATAAAATATTTATATGGATTGTTATAAGGCCCTCTATTGAAAAAAATATAGAACTCCAACTTTCTTGGTTGATGTTGGGGAAAGAAAGCTATTAGGACATGATCTTGTTGATGAAATGGAAGAATAGTTTAGTTCTATTAAATAACACATTAAAACAGCTCAGAGTCGACAAAGAACATTATGCTGACAACCGAAGTAAAAAACTAGAGTTTTATGTTGTTGAAAAGGTGTTATTATGAATATAATTATGGAAGATATTAATGATATTTCATAAGAAGGGAAAGCTGAGAACTATGTATATCAGTTCATTTGAAGTTCTAGATCACATTGGGAAGGTAGCTTACTGATTTGAACTTCCACAGAATCTCTCTCATGTTCATGATGTGGCCCATGTTTCTCTCATGTTAAATTACATACCTGGTCCTTCACATGTACTAATCTTAGAAGTCGTACCACTAGAGCAATATATTTCTTATTAACAACAACCAATAGAGATTCTTGATCGTAGATAAAAAGTTCTACGAAACAAGACATCTATCTTGGTTAATGTTTTATAGAGGAACCACCAATTTGATGAAGCTACATGGTAACATCATGATATGACGAGGGATAGGTATTCCCATCTTTTTTGTTTCCAAGTGAAAATTTTCAGTGGAGAAATTTAGTTTAAGGGTTGTAGAATGTAATAACCGGATGTTTTATGAAATATTTTCTTTAAATAATTTTTATTCTTATGTAGCTTGCTTTAAATTCATTCATGAGTTAAAAAAATCAAAAGACATATTTAATATAAAATTATGATTATATCCTTGTCATTATGTTTGTGGTAATAATTATAACTAACTTATGAAAATGCATTATGAATTCATTGGCTATCAATTATCTATGAAAAAAATAAATGAATTAGATATTTATAATTTTGGGTGAATTACTTTTGGTAATGAAATTAATGTTAGTTATATGTGTTATATATTTAATGAAATATTCTTTATATTCATCCAATGTATATTTTAGTCATTGGGTATGAATAAACCCATATTTGATGTATAAAAACCTTTTTTTAATTTAATTTTAAATCATTGAATGGAGAAACCCTTTTAAATTAATATTTTTCACATTAATAATTTTTACATGAAAAAACAAACATTATATTTTTATTCAAGATATAAAAATTTATATTGGATGAGTTTTTGATATTTTTCTCAAAACATTCATGTTTTGATGAATAGTAAAAATATGCTAAATTTTAATTGAAAATAAAATTTTCATAAAATTAATTATTTGGTTGTAATTAAATTATTAAATGGTTTAAAAGTTAAAATATAATATATTTTTACCATTTAATATAATGCATGTCATTGGAATTAATTTTAAATTAAAATCTATTGTAAAAACATTTCAATATTTTGCAAAATTTTACCTTTTAAAACCTATTTTCTCATTTCAACAGTAAGATTAATTTTAAATTAATTACATCAAATTATGTTATTTGAATTTTGAAAATTTTATTTTTTATTTTGAATCAATAGGTTCATATTATTTTAAATGGAAAATTTTATTTTTAGGCATTATGAATAGTAACATTGGTAGTTTTTTTATTACCACGGTAATAGGTAAATTTGATAATTAAAGGTAAAAATAATATTATAAAATTACCTTAACATTGAAAAAATTCTATTGGATAAATAAATATGACCATTATAATCTATTGTGTAAAATGGAATAACTTAATGACCACTTACCTATGAATCTCACATGAATATAATAAAATCTAAATGTTGTAAAAAATGACACACTCTCATTATGTATAAGTATATTAATTTTAATATATGGATAAACGATAGATAATATTGACTATACCAATTATCTATAAATAAAAATAATTACCTACATCAAATAAATTTATTTATAGTTTTTAGAGATTAAGTAATTACCATTAATGATGACACAATAGTGATGTATGAATTATTTTATTAATATAAATATCAAAAAAATGGTTTTAGAAATATTAAAAGAAATATCATATGAAATAATTAATGTGATCCATGAATTTTCAAGGTGACTATGTCATTTTAGGAGTGTATTAAATATTATTTTCGAATTTATCTTATATGTAGTTTTAATTTAAAGTCAAATAAAATAATAGTTTCAAAATTGATATTATTAATATTTTATAAAAATAAAATTTTATTAAATTGTTTAAAAATTATACGTATATTTAAGAATTACAAAGTAATAATTATATGTTCTAAAATTTCATTAAATATCCATTTAACATCAATTAATATCAAATAAGTTAATATTTATAACCATTAAATATTAAAAATATTATCACCCCAATAAAAATTAAAAAATTAACTAAGTGTCAACTAAAAATATATGGTTTAAATTTAAAAACTAAATTGTCCAAAATTTATTTTTTGCTGATCATAAAACCTTATATAATATCGTCTTCTATATTGGGTCATTTTAGAGGTTTTTGTGTAGGGTTTTATTTTATTATAAATTATTATATATAGAGTTTCCAAAAGTGCCCCTCTGCTCAATTATTAAAGGCCACATCCTCCCTCACCTCTTCACACCATTTTGATCCTTCAAACTCAGCCATCCCATGACTGTTTTCCTTCTCAACTTCCCTATTTTTGTTATACAGGTTATGGTAATCTTCAATGTCTGACTCTAGTGCTCTACGAAGAGATTTAGAGAAAGCACGTCGAGGAAGAGGTAATACCCTTTACATATTATTTCAAACATCATTCTTCTTATAATTATTCTTCATTATTTGTTTCATTATAAAGTAATAACATCACTTTCACTCATATACTGATATTTTTTTATAAATATGAAACAACCATATTTCTCCTTCTATAAATCCTATGAAAAAAGAAATCATCATGTGTGCGTACGTACGGCTTACCGTCTCCATGTTGTGGTGAAATCTGTTTTCACCACCACATTACATGGATGGGTACAATTATGGAAATAATACATATATATGATTATTATAAGATTTTAATATTTCTGAAATATTATTCATGATCCAATTCCATACCATTCAACAATTTGTTGAATGATATCATTCCTCCTTCCTACGTACGGAAAACCGTCTCCACGATGCGATGTGATTAATTCTACATGAACTTCATTTAACCATGATTATATACATGGAATTAATGAATAAATATGATATATATTATAGTAATATCATTATTTAAATGAATTAACTATAACCTAGGAAGTGGAACATGAATTTATGTAACAAATCATGCATAAGATCATAAATCAGTTAATATCTGAATAATGAGTGACAATGAAATGTTACAAACAAACAGATGATAATATAATCATATATGATATCAAATAAATGATTATGATTCTAGAATAAGTCAATAATTTTATTTAAATCATTATACAAGAGGTTCAGATACATAGGAAGTATATCGGACCTAAGACGAGGGATATTTTTACAATTTCGTTTTTATCTAAGAGTGTTTATACATAAGTACATACTGGGGAATATTTATCATCCACATATATGTTTCCTAATTATGTGATATTATTTCTATTTTTATACAATTATATTAAAGTTAATTTTACCCATTTGTGAATTTTTATTAAAGGTTATGATAGGAATCTTTTGTCTTTAATCAATTTGAGGTATTTTTTTACTTTTCCATGAAAGGTACAAGGAGAATGTTTTTAGCATATATTGCATAAATGGATTTTTATAGTTTCGTGACACCGTAATTCTCTATAAATTTTTCAACATGATTTTAATATTATTTCTAACTAAATTCTTATCTTTTAAAATTTCATGGAAATTTGAGAAAAGAAAACATTTTTTAAAAAGAAAGGATAGTTTCCTTAGGAATTAAGTTCATGTGTTTTATCATAATTATTTTCCATCTAATATTACATAGGGTTATGTTTCTATCACTATTATTACTTTTATTTCATTGTGCTTATGATGTAATTATTTTTATGAAATCTACTTATTTTAAATGGATTATGATGGAATTATGTTTAAGAACCCCATTTAATTTCATAGGTTATGCTATGATAAATTATTTGTGTTTTTGTGGAACCCATAATAATTATTTCATTATGAGGTAGGTGAGACCTATATCTCCCACCAATTAATTGGGTAAAATTTATATCTCTTGAGATAGACATGACTGGAATGTCATATAAATTTGTTTTAGTAATAGAAGGATGGAACAAGGAGTGAACTCGGTTCCATAATAGTCTTTGTCCACTATCATGGCCTTGGAAATGAGTCTTGACTAATATAAAATGATTTCCTATGCTTATTTGTCTACTTCAGGAAATTTCATGTCTTATGTTATTACTATTGGGATTACATTTCACTTTTATGGTTTATCCCATGGCATGATATTCTGGTCTTTTATATACATGAAATGATTTTAAAATGTTATGTTCTTATGATTATGATATGATTGATATTTCCCTTGTTTACCCTTAATGATTATTTGAGTTCTCCCTTTCATATGTTTCTTTTCCCCAGGTCATGAAGTTGGGTATTAATTAAGATACGTCAAAAAGGATTATAGTTTTGAAGAAATAAGCAGGAGACAATGTAGATGTTTTATGAACCAGTTTTTTATGTTTCTTGGTTTCTAACAAAACTAAACCTATACAATCCTAACATGGTTTTTAATATGTTATTTAATAATTATTCTTCAATTTTGAAGTAATATCTACATGTAAATTTTGGATATTATAGTTTGTACCGTAAAAAAGGTATAGTTAACTTTTTGAAACTAGGATGAGAGAACTTTAGTAAGAACCCTAAGGATATGCCTATGTATAGGTTATAATCCTATCCTTGCGTTTTATACATGTTCATGAATAACCGAAGATAAAACCTAAAGTGTCCTAAATTGAAATTTTATTCTTTAATTATGTGGTTTTACCATTATGATTAGTGTTTATCACACTCTGCTTCCTGGTCTTAGATAATGGCATGAACCCGATAGAACCTCCTTATTGATGAATTCAATAGAAAATGCAATGATTGTCTCCCTAAAAAATCAAATATTATTGGAGATGGAATGAAAAAACCCATATCCATTCTCACACAACTCTCTCAATCTATTAACCATGTCTAACTTCCAAATGACCAAAGTACAAGCAAAATTCTGTTGAATCCTTCATGAGACAACGTCCACCTTCATTTAGTGGGTCTTCTAATACATTAGTGGATGAACAATGGATCTGTACCATTGAAAAGATAATTTCAGTTCTATAATTTTCTGATCATGATAAAGACATCTTATCATTCTATTGTTTGGAAGGTGAATCTAATCAATGGTGGAATCTTATCAAGAATATTAGGAAAATATATGAAATTGAGTTCAAGGAATGGGATGAGTTAAAGAACTTATTTTCCAATAAACACATTCCTTGTATTCTATTAATAAATATGGAGAATGAGGTCATTGAACTTTATAAAAAGGATGAAGAATCCATTGGTTCCTACGAAGAAAATTTTACAGTACTTTCAAGGTATGATTTTGTAATTATTATCCAACCTAAGAGTAAAATTGATCGACTCTTTAGTGGCTTAAAACCAAGTCTTCGAAGGGCATTAGCTATAAGGGACTTCAATAGCTATGTGGAAATTGTTTGATTTTATCTCAAGGTTGATAGAGAGATTGGGGTAACCCATCAGTCATAGGGTTTCATGAGAAGAGAAAAATGGAATTCAAAGGAAAATCTAAAGACCACATTAAAAATAAGACGATGTTTCCCTTATACTCAATGTGTGGAAAAAATCATAGAGGGAATTGTCTTAAAGGAACTGGTAAATGTTTTATGTTTGGAAAATAATTTCATCGAGTGGTTGAATGCAAAAGTGGTGAAAAACATATGTCTAATGATGCGAAAAAAGAAGAGGCCACAAAGAATGAACCTCCTACACTTCATTGCTAAATGTGCATGTAAATGGGGAATTATGCCAATTAGTTCCATAATCCAAGGGTTATTGATGGTGATCGATGTCAAAAAACTCTTAAGACCAAAGACAAAGGAACGTCAGATGCAGTCATTATTGGTGACGTGGAGTACGATAATGAAGTGGTGATAGGTACACATAAAATCAACTCTAAAGTAGAAAATGTTTTATTTGATTTTGGATCCACACACTCTTTTATTTCTAAATAATTTTCTAAGTGTATCACCATATTACCTCAGCAATTAGATATTAAGTACGCAATGATAACTCTTAATGAAACAACGGTCGCATCAAAAGTTTATAATTCTTTTTTAGTTGATGTTTTTGGGAATGTGCATCCTTCAAATCTTGTGATCCTTCCTATAATGGAATTTTTTGTGATTCTAATCATGTATTGGATTTCTCTATATGTAGAACATATTAATTTTCATGGAAGGAAAGTCACATTTTATATTCTAGATCAATCTATGATCATCTATCGATGAAATGATGAATATAACCTTCCAGTATAAATTTCATCAATCTTATGGGTCTTGATTCTTATAAATTATAATTAATTATCTCAAATGGTTGTGGAGAAACTCACGATTAAGAATACACCCATTGTATGGAATTTTAATGATGAATTTTTGGGGGAATTTCTTGGTCTTCCACCAAATAGTGATGTTTAGTTTTCAATAGAACTCATAATGGGTGAAATTCATTTCTCAAAGGTACCTTATAGAATGTCCCCAATTGAGTAGATGGAATTGAATTAGAAACTCTAATAGAATATTCATAAGGGATTCATACGCCCTAGTATATCATGTTGGGCAACATATGTTCTGTTTGTTAAGAATAGAGATGGATCAATGATACTCTTAATTTATTATCAAGGACATAACAAGATCACTATCAAGAACAAATATCCTCTTCCCACAATGATGACTTATTTGACCAACTATGTGGAGGTTAATACTATTCCAAGATTGATCTTCATTCAGGATATCATCAATTAAGGGTTAAAAAAGATGATATATAAAATATGGCATTCCATACAAGGTATGAACACTATAAATTTATAGTTATACCGTTTAGCCTTAATAATTCCCATATTATCTTCCTGGATTTAATGAATAGAGTCTATAGAGACTATCTTGATCAGTTTGTGGTAGTCTTTATCGATGATATTTTTTCTATTCAAAGAGGGAGTATGAACAGGAATATCAATTGATAATTGTATCGATGAACCTGAAAAAGGATAATAATTATTCCAAATTTACCATGTATGAATTTTGGCTTTAGGAAGTTTAATTTTTTGGTCACATAATCTTAAGAGAGCAGATATCTGTAGATGTAGCAAATAAAGAGGTTATTTAATGATGATCTAGACCAACAACGGTAACTGAGATTCAAAGTTTTCTTGGTTTTTAAGGATATTTTCAAAATTTTGTTAATTATTTTTCATGATTATCTAATCCACTCAACATGTTTACTGGAAATGTAGTTATGATCATTTGGACATAGGAATGTTAAGAGAATTTCAAAGAACTAAAAATAAGGTTATCCAGTGCACATGTTCTCACACTACCTTATAGTAGAGAATGTTTTTTGATCTACAGTGATGAATCTAAGAAGGTGATGGGATGTGTTCTCATACAAAATCATATCGTGATAGCTTATTCCTCATAGAAGTTGAAAATACATGAGAAAAATTACCCAACTCGTGATTTGGAGATAACAGTGGCAATCATTTCATAAATATATGGAGGCATTAGCTTTATGGTTAAAGGTGTGATATTTATACTGATCATAAAATTTTAAAGTATATTTTCACAAAAAAAGGATCTGAATATACACCAAAGAATATGGTTGGAGTTGATTAACGATTACGACTTCTCAGTACATCACTAACCTGGGAAAGCAAACAAGGTGGCAGATACATTAAGTTGACAAGACCATGCTAGCC
Organism: Viscum album; assembly: GCA_963277665.1. Taxonomy (NCBI): domain Eukaryota; kingdom Viridiplantae; phylum Streptophyta; class Magnoliopsida; order Santalales; family Viscaceae; genus Viscum; species Viscum album. The sequence goes on from CAUJRU010002093.1 coordinate 16,515, forward strand.
TATGTGTGATGAGGATCACAGAAGTTCCAGTATTTATGGATCCTTAAAGGATGGATCTAGAAATTTTAATGGAATGGGGGAAATATTATCTTTCTAAAATTAATTTTCAACCATCATTACAATTGAAGATTAAGGAGGTGCAGAATAAAGATGTAGAGATACAAAAGAATGTGAGAAATGTTCCTAAATTCAACATTTATTGTGATGAAATAATAATGTTCAGGAACCGGGGTTTTATTCCTCCCATACCAAAATTAAAAAAGGATCTATTATATGAGGCTCATATTTCTTCATTATCTATTTACCCTAGAAACAAAAAGATGTACAGGGTCCTGAAAGAGTACTTCTGGTGGGATTGCATGAAAAGAGATGTCACCAAATATGTCTCTCGATGATTCATATCTCATCAAGTTAAGGTTGAGAGATATAATTCCAAGGGGATGTTACAACCATTACCCATACCAAAATTTTAATGGGAAAAAAGAACTATGGGATTTGTCATCAGAGATCCCAAAACATCCGGAGGATATAATGTTTTCTGTGTTATAGTTGATCACCTTACAATGTCACCACAATTAATTACAATTCTATAGGATTCAAACTCCTTAATACATGTTAAGAGCTTTCTATATTTATTTCAAATGTGGATGGGAGCAACTCCTTCCATTGGTGGAATTTTCTTATGATAATATATTTCACTAAAATATTCACATGGATCCTTATGAATCCCTCTAGGGGAAAAATTTAAAAACTCCTACTTGTTGGGATGAATTTGTAGAATGAAAGCTATTAGGACAAAATCTTATTGATGAAATGGAAGCAAGGGTCATATCTATTAAACAACACATAATTGAATCTCAGAGTCGACCAAAACATTGTGCTAACAAACCAATGAAAGGAACTAGAGTATGGAGTTGTTGATAAGGTGTTCTTACAGATATCTTTATTGAAGAGAGTAATGATATTTCGAATGAAGGGAATGCTGAGCACTAGGAATATCGGTCCTTTTGATATTTTGGATTTGGTTGGGAAGGTAGCTTACCAATAGGCAGGTCCACCGAAAATGTATCAAGATCATGATGTTTTTCATTTATCTATCCAAATAAATTGCATACATGGTCTTTCACATATACTAGTCTCAGAATTCGTACTGCTGGAGAAAGTTCTTTCTTATGAAGAAAAACCAATAGAGATTCTGGATCGTAGTGAAAATGTTCTACAAAACAAGACCACTCACTTGGTTAAAGTTTAATTGAGGAACAACCAATTTTAAGAAGCTACATGGGAACTTTAGGATATGATTAGGTAGAAGTATCCTAATTTTTTTTTTACAAGTGACAAATTTTGATGGAAAAATTCAGTTTAATGGGGGTAGAATGTAATACCCGGATGTTTTTTGAACTATTTTCTTTAAATAAATTTTATTAATCAGCACCTTGCTTTGAATGAAATTTTGAGTTTTAAAAACCCTTGAGACTCCCTTATTATAAAATTACCATTATATCCTAGCCATTAGGTTAGAAGGAATAATTATAACTAACTTATGGAAATGCATTTTGAATTCATTAGCTACAAATAATTTATGAAAAATATAAATCAATTAGATATATGTATTTTTTAGTGAATTACATTGTGTAATGAAATTAATGTGATATATTTGTGTTATATAATTAATAAAATATTTTTTATATTGATCTAATGGATATTTTATTAATAGGGAATGAATAAAACCCTATTTGATTTATAAAAACGTATTTTTTAATAAGTATAATTTCTATCCTTTGAAGGGATAACCCCTTTTAAATTAAGATTTTGATACATTAATATTTTTGATATGATAAAAAATATTTTATTTTTATGTGGGATAAATAAAATTTACATTGGATGAATTTCTGAAATTTTTCTGATAACTTTCATGTGTTGATAAGTAATAAAAATATGTTAAATTTTAATTGAAAATAACTTTTTTCATTGAAATAATTTATGTAGTGAAATTATATTATTTAATGGTTTCAAATTATAAATATATTATATTTTAACCGATTAATATAATTTAATTTATTGGAATTAATTTTACAATAATTTTAGATGTTAAAACATTTCAATCTTTTGCAATATTTTAACTTTTAAAAACAGTTTTCTCATATCAAGAATGGGATTAATTTTAAATGAATTAAAAAAATTATATGTCTTTAATTTTGAAAAATGGATTCCATATTTGGAATCAGTAGGTCCAAATTATGTTAATAGGATACTTTTATTTTTGGCCATTATGAATAGTAACTTTGGAAATTATTTTTATTACCATAGTAAAAGGTAAAAAGGATAATTAAAGGTAAATATTATATTATAAAATTACCTTAATACCTAATAAAACCTAATTTTATGACTAAATTATACCATTATCATCTATGTTTGGAAATTTAATAACATAATGTCCACTACATATGAATATGACATGAATATAAAAACTAATGAGTGTGAAAAAATGTCACAATCTAATTTTATATATGTATATTAATTTTAAAATATTGATAACTAGGAGATAATATACGCTATAGATATTATAAGAATGATAATATAATTACCTATATCCTAGAAATTTATTTAAAATTTTTAGATATTAAATAATTACCATTAATGATGACAAAATAGTGATGTAGAAATTCTTTTATTAATAGAAATATCAAAAAAATGGTTTTAAAAATAATAAATTAAATATAATATGTAATAATTAATGTGCTCCATGAATTGTATCGGTGACTAGGAAATTTTAGGAGTTTATTAAATAATTTTTTTTAAAATCTATATTCTATGTGAATTTTATATAATTTCAAATAAATGAATAGTGTCAAAAATTAAAAATATTGATATTTTATGAAAATAAAATTTTATTAAATTATTTAAAAATAATATAAATACTTAAAAAACTATAAAGTGATAATTATAAGGTCAAAAATCTCATAAATTATCCTTCTATGGTAAATTAACACCAAATAAGTAAATATTTATAACCATTAAATATTTAGAATGTAATTAGCATAATTAAAATTAAATAGAATAACTATGTGTTGATTAAAAGTATATGGTTCAAATTGACAAAATTAACTTATCCATATTTATTTTTTGATGATAATACAACCATATCTCATATCATCTTAAAAATTGGTACATTTTGGATATTTTTGGAGATGTTTTTATTTTATTATAAATTGTGATTTTTTGAGTTTCTAAATGTTCCCCTCACCTTATGTATAAAAGCGGACCTCCTGCCTCACCTCTTCCCATAATTTTGAGCCTTAATGCTCATACATACCCCAAAAACTTTCCTTTTAAACTTCCCTATTTTTTTCTATATTTTATATTCATCTTCAAAGACCAACTCTAGTTCTCTAAGAAGAGATTTAGATGAAGGGGCCCAAGGAAGAGGTAATCACTTTTACCGATTCATTCAAACTTCTTTCTTATTCTACATTCTATTCATTATTTGTTAAATTATAAAGTAATAACATAAGTATCACACACACACACACACACATATATGTTATAATAAATATTAAATAACCATATTTCACAATCTATCAATCCAGTGAAAAAAATCAACGTGTGTGTGAACGTACGACTTACCGTCTATACGGAGTGGTGGATGGGTATAATGATGGAAATAATAACTATATATAATTATTATAACATGTTACTAATTCTAAAATATTATACATGATCCAATTCAATACCATTCAATAATTTTGGGAATGATATCATAGCTCGTGTGTACGTACGTCCTACCATTTCTATGATGTGATGCAATTAATTCTACATGATCATCACTAAACCATGATTATATAAATTAATTGTGTGAATAAATATGATATATATTATACTAATATAATTATGTAAATTATTTAACTATTACAATAGAACTATAACATGATCTTACTTGACAAATCTTGCATAAGAACATAAAGCACCTAATATCTGAATAACGAGTGACAATGAAATGTTACTAATAAACAGATGATAATATAATAATATATGATATCACAAATATGTTTCTGATTTTTTAATATGTCAATAAAATTATTTCAATCATTATAAAAAAGGTTCGGATCCATACAAAGTATATCAGAGCTAAGGTAATGGATAATTTTACAATCTCAGTTTTATCTGATATTATTTATACTTAAGTATTTACTGGGATATATTTATCATCCACAGCCATGTTTCCTAATTATGTAAAAATTTTTAGATTTTTTTTAAAAATTAATTTTAATTTTATCCTTTGGAGAATTTTTATTAAACGGTATGAAATGGATATTTTTTTGTTATTTGATTTGAGGTACTTTTTTACTTTTCTAGAAAAGAAACAAGGAGAATGTATTTTTAAACATTTACAGCATGACTGGATTTTTATGGCGTCATGAAACCTTATTTCTGTTCATCTTCCTATACAAGATTTCAAGATAATTTTCAAATAAATTTTTTACTTTTAAATTTGTGTGTAATTTTGAGAAAGGAAAACTTTTTAGAAAAAGAAAGGATATTTTCCTCAAGAATTAAGTTCATGTATTTTATCGAAATTGTTTTCTGTTTAAGATAAAATGGAGTTATGTTTCCATAATTATTATTAATTTTATTTTATTTTATTTATGGTGGAAATATTTATATGAAATCCATTTAGTTTAAATTTTTTATGATGGAATGATGTATAAGAAACCTTTTTTATTTCCTTGGATATGCTATGGTAAATGATTATTTTTTTTTGAAACACATAAGAATGGCTTCATTATGAGATGGGTGGGACATATATCTCCATCCAATTCATTGGGTAAAGATTTATATCTCATGAGATTGAGATCACTAGAACGGTATGTAAATCTGGTTTAGTAATACTTAGCCGGAATTAGTTGTGAACTAGGATCAATAATGGACTTTGTCCACTATGATGATCTTGGAAATAAGCCTTTACTAATATGAAATTACTTTATATGATTATGTGTGTATGAAAAGAAATTTCATGTCTTGTTTTAGGAATATTGGGATTACATTTTAATTTTATAATTTATCCATTGACATTATATTCTGATCTTTTATACAAGGGATATGATTTTTAGATGTTATGTTCTCATGATTATAATATGATTGATATTTCCCTTGTTTTACCTTACTGAGAATTTGAGATCAACCATTCATATATTTCTTTTCCCCAAGTCATTAATAAGGGTATTAAATTGATATTTCAATAATAAGTCTAGTTTTGAAGAAGTAAGTGTGGGACAATGTCGATGTTTTAGAAACCAATTGTTTATGTTTCGTAGTTTATAAAGACACTAAACCTGCACGGTCCTGGTGTGATTTCTATTATGATATGTAATAAATATTCTTAAAGGATGATGTAATATCTACATGTAATGTATGGGATATTATAAAAATAAATTACGACATATAATAAGAAGAAGGTTGGGAATACGAAAAAATAGAAGAGTATGTTGAGGAAGAAGAGGAAGGAAATGATAATAAGGAAGGTGATGGGGATGAAGATGATAAATATAATGATGATGAGGATGAAATTGAAGAAGTAAATAAATACGTTCATAATAAATAAAGTTAATTTGATAAATTTTCATTAAAATCATCAGAAGAATGATCATCAATATTAGCTACTAAAGCTGATAAAAAATAAAATTCTCAATGTTACTCAAACAAAGAATAATCAGTGAAACAAACCCAACCATTATCCAACAAGGATGACAAAAAACATAATTCAAAGGCATTATATGATAAATATGACACCGAAAATAGGGAGATAATAGAATTATCTAACATCAAGGAAGTTGGTGAAAATTCTTCTATGAAAGTTGATAAACCAAAAAAATGGTAGCTAAAATCGGAACTAGTTGTGCTAAACTCCCTAAAATTGATGAAGAACCAGATTTATTTATTATGATAATAGTTCAAGGATTTCATTACATCATTAATTGTTTGAAGAGACTCAAAGAAATAATTTATAATTTTCCAAGTCTTGAATCTATTGGAGAAATGATTCATGAATGTCCTAATCAAAAATCAAAGTCATTAAATATTATAATTGAAAGATTTATTCGGAATGATACATATATGATGTTTTTAGAAGAAGGTTAATTGACTCTCAAAAAAATATTCTATAATGTTATGAATTGGTCACATCATATCCATACTGATATAATGTTTTTTCTTTAAAATTTTGAAGATATGAAAAACTAATCAAATATTTTCCTAAATCATATAATCAGTTTACAAATGACAAAGAAAAAGAGTGAATTTGTGGAATAATTCAAAGGTTCATCCAATAATCAGACTGAATAAATATAATTTATCAATGTTACGATCTGATATATACAGTTAGAGATAACGAAACACAGAGATCATGTAGAGGAAACCAATTTGTTGAAGAATAAAAAAATATATCATAGAAACATCAGTTTCATGTTGAAAAGGTATGGACTCAAGATGAAATAATTTTAAATCTTGAAGAAAATTGAAATACTACATGAAAATTAAAACCATTGTGAAATATTTAATAAGGAATGATTAGTTTCAATTTTTCAAATATTTATGTTCGTATTATTATTTTATCATCAATGATTTGTCTTTTTCATCCAAATATGATCATTGTATTAATTTTTTCCAATTATAATTGGTTGAATGTTCTTTTATTCTTCTTATGGATGATAAATTATTTCATCATATTTTTCCATCTTTTTTCCCTCTCTAACATTTTTGGAAACTCAAGACTTTACCTGTTATTTTTAAAATTCACTATGTGGGAGAGATATTATTTTTGGGGAGAAATATTCTTTTATTGGAGAAGAATTATTATTAAAGGATAACATTTTTTAAAAGTTGTAGTTGTGCTTCAAAGAGATCTTTGTAAGAAATGGGATAAATATTTTTTAAAGAATATGTTTTGATTAAGGGAGATATATTTATTTATGAGGGAAAATATGATCCATAGGGAAATTTTTTATCCTAAAGGGAATTAATCGTATTCACAATCACACTCTCCATAATATTTATAAGTGTTACAAACTCAGGTGGAGTTAAGGTTTTATTTGTTAAATATGAATCTGATGCACTTAAAAATAACATGGACTTTAATTATTTCAAAGTTACTCTTCATTTAAGTCTTGTAGTTTTTTCTTTCCAAAAAGGGGAAAATTTTTAAGTCATAAATTCTATTTCTTACTTTTCCATTCCTTTTGTTTTAGAAATCAAAAAATCACTCTAAAATACATAATTACTATCTTTCTTAAGACCAGAGTGTTTTAGAATGTTTTTTGTAAGAGATTAAATTTTAACATACATAGAACGAGTTCATAAGTATTTGAGTATAAACTGTATTCTTCATTTTGTTTATTGTAATGAGTATGAGTATGGTAATAATTGGACTCACCTTTATCAGAATTTCTGTTAGGCCTTCCAACGTGTCTTTCATATTAATAGTGTTTAAAATTTTAAAGATTATGGTACCAATAAACTTCAAACTAATCTTTATGAATATTATCATAATGATAATAGTATGGAAGTCCATTGAATATACCTAAATTAGAATCAAAATATAGAAAACTTATTTCAATCATAATGGAACATCATTTACATTGTGATGGTTTAAATCAATACGACGTTAGACATTCTTTTATGCTAAATTGTTATGATCTATCGTGTTCTAGGTGACCTAGTCCTTTCAAAGAATTCCATGAATATAGGACCATTGGGAGGTCAATATGATCGTTGGGAGATAACCTATAAATTCCCTATCATTTTAAGAGTTTTGATCTTGAAAATTTTCATTTGAAATTTATCAATATGGAAGATCTCTGAATAAAACATTGCATGAACCTCTTGTTCTTAGTCCTTGTAATTTTTTAGATTTTTTTAGTTCTAAGAAAACCATATCATGTTTTATCCTTATGAATTTATTCATTGAAATCAGCATCTGATCATAATTATGATAGTGGTATTTTAGGGATAGAAATATAGATAATCGGATCCATCTAATAAAGGGAAACTGTGGATAGGTTGATAGAGAATATGATCTTTTTGTAGATGGCTTCGAGGGATAAGAAGACCTAGATTCCAATATTTGTATTGAGATCTTTCATCTTTTTAGAGGAAACTGAAATATTGTGAAAAATGAAAAGTCCTCTTTATTTAAAAAAGGTTACACTACACAAAAGATGGATTTTTTATAAAAGTCTCTATACAAGAAAAGAAAAAATATCCCCTAGGACATCACTAATATGTGTCAACTCAAAAGCAGTGATGCCATTGTTTTCGAATGCATACAATAAGTAATTTTCATCACAGTAGGCTTGAGTGATTATGTAATTCATGGGTTATAGAGAATCAAAGAAGTTTCTCCATCAAATAGTGAGATTCCAAGAAAGTGGAATAGTACCATTCTAGATTTCTTACACAATTGTGGTAGAACCACACTCAATCCATATGTTGAATTATCCACATCGATTTTTCACATCAAAATCATTTATGATCCTAATAATTTTAGCCTCAAATGAAGTGGAAATCCCACAGGGGCCATACTGGTATCCCACTACATCGCCATGATAGTTTTTAAAGATAGAACCAAATCTAAAAGCACCTGGGTTACCTCTTGGAGCTCCATCTATGTTACATTTTATCCAAACTGATGTTAGGTTAATACATATGACTTCCAAGGTTCCTATTGGTGAATGGTAATTACCTATAATACCAAAATTCTTAAACATGGTAAAATCATGAATATAGTTATCAAAAAATCACATCTGAATGATATATTCATTTTTAACAAACCTGAAAATTTAAACCAAAGAAAACTCAAAATAGAATGGAATTCCATCATGGATCATTTTGTTCCAAAATGTCCAAATAATATGAATAATCTCCTTGTTGTAATCCAAAAAATGTGTTTCAAAATCATAAAAGTGGAAACATGGTGAAAGAAAAGATTCGATCTTGAATGCTTGCTTCCCAAGGAATGGATACTTCCAAGAGATCAGAGGAAGCATCCCATAGTACAATAGATGCCCAAAAATTAAAGAATAGATGATCACAATAATCATGATGTTGATTTCACATATTGTAGAGTGAGAAAATAAAAATTCTCTCATACTATATAAATAAATAAATGGGATGTTTCACATGCATGATCCTTTAAGAAAGTGAGGATTCAAGGAGATAAATCTATATTCAATTAAGTAGCATAGCCCGGTGGATGGGTTTCCCTTGAACTATCATGAGATAAGATAATTTTGATGTGATCATGCCATTGATAGTTGTCTCCCAAATGAGAATATGTTCATAATTGATAAATGTATAATTGGTAACCAAATCATAAACATAATTGATAAAGTTACCAACAAAGGCCTATATTTTTTATTTAACTATCACATTGCTATCATGTAAAGGATCCAGAGAGAATAAAAGATTAATGAGAGGTGTACCTATAAAATTATCTAAAAAAAAGTTGAGAGGGAAATTATTTTTAACCAATCAGTGATAACTCACAATAATCATGGAAAAATTGGATTTAAAAGCATTCAAAATAGAGGAGTCCATTTAATTATGTGTTCCAGATTTGAGACTTATGATGAATTTGAGTTTAAAAATGAAATAAACTCTGAATTATTAGTGAAGAGTGTCCACATAAAGTTGATTTTCATTAATTATTTTAATTTAAAGAGGCTTTTTATTCCATTCCCTCTAGGATCTATCAGTTGATAGCATTGTTTCCATGAGATATTAAAAATTTCCTTTTAAAGAATTATTCCACTCCAAATAATGTTCCTAGTGATGGTACATATATTTTTTATTAGAGAAACTTGAAATTTATAAACTATAAGAGTTGATGAATTTAGAAAAAATAACTTCTTTCACAAGACTGATTCTACCTTCCATTATGCGATACTTCCCTCTCTAAGAGTCCAATTGATTCTCAATTTGACTCTCTTTGTGAGATATGTGGAAAGTGCGAGGTTTACCCCAAAACATGGGAACACAGTTATAGATGAAATTAAGTGAACCCTCTTTAATTCCCAGCTCATTGGAAATGTCAGATTTTCTAACTATAGGAATTTTCTTGTCCAAATATAATAAATAATATTTCACATCTTATATATTGTCCATAAAATTTATCATAGTAAAGAATAAAATTCTATATGTTATTAATGTTTCTCATGTCCCCTTGGATGAAGACAATAATGTCATCAGTATAAAATGAAATTTTTAGGGGAAACAAGGCCCATGTTTCCACAAATGGGTTTCACCTTATTATCCTTCACCATGATAAGAAACTTTCTACTCATATAATCATCAAAAATTGAGAAAATAATGGATGAAATAGGATCACATTATTTGAAATCTCTATAACAAGAAACAAATCCTTTAGGAAATACAATTATCAACACAGAAATATGGGGTGAACACAAGAGGATTTTATCAAATTTGATAAAGCTTACATCAAATCCAAATTTATGTAAAACCATGTAGATGAAACTCCAATGAAGAGTGTAAAAATATTTTTTTCACATCAAAATTTTTGGAAATATTACATCCCCTATAAGTATTTCTTATATTTTTGACACGTTCAGAGGTAGTAATGAGGTATTATTTAATAGTTATACCTTTAATGAAACCAAATTGGTTTTTAGAACCAATCCTATTAGAAATTCTGGCCATTCTGTTTGCAAGAATTTTTTTCATGATTATGTAAAATGTTTTGACAAGGTCCACTACTCTAAATATATGATCTTCATTAACATTCACCACATTAGGAGTGATGGGAAGAGAATGAGACTTGATAACATTTGAATGTTTCCCAACACTGAAGAAGTTCTTCATCAATCTATAGAATTCAACCTGAATTATATCCATATAGTTTTGGAATAAAGAGTTTGTAAACCCATCTGGACTAGGTGAACTGCCATGATTTAATTCATAGGCAACATCCCTGACCTCAATTTCCATTGTGATAGAAAATAGAATAGATTTATCCTCATTAGTGACATGTTTTGGGATGATTCATTCCATAAGATTACCATAAGAACTGTGATCATTAAAGAGTCTCCTATAATAAGATACAACATGTGAAGATAACTATTATATTTATTAATAAACCCCCCATAGTCATTTAAAATATAAAGTGGCCTATTGACTTTATAGACTCTCGATAGAGCATTGAAAAATTTAGAAATTCTATCACATTTTTGAGCCATTTTATTTTTAAATATTCCCATTTAATAAATTATTTCTAATAACGAATATGGTAGAGGTCTTGAGTGATCCAATTTTCCAAATTAATATCTAAGGAGAAATAATCATGAGTGTCCTTTCCCTAGGTAATGTGAAGCAGGGATTCAATATGGTAAATATTTTTATCCAGAGTTATGAAGGATTACTTAATCTATGATTTCATTTTATGGTTAGGGACTTTAATAATTAGAACACAAGCTAATGAATCATTATAAATGTGAATGTAACTCCATGTTTCTTATACTAGTATTTTTAAATCCTAGATAATGAACCAGTCAATATTGAATCTAAAGGGAAAACTATGATTGTTTTCTTTGGTGGAAGGTTTATCAAAATTGGATGATGGTAATAGTTTTATTTTGAATGATTAGTGTAAGATATGGATCTCCAAAACTAAATATCAATATCATTTACAAAAACACTATCCAACTTGTTGGCCACCATTCAATTGAGATTCTTTCTATTCTAAGGGAATTTGGAACCAAGAAAATTAACATCATGTATATTTAAAACCTCAAAAAATTCCTTGAAATATCTAGTAGAAATAGAGGAGTTAAAAATGCCATGTTTCTCATCATAATTTAGTATAGAATTAAATTCCCCTATAATATTCCATGGTCCATTAACTATCATGCTATTAGAATGAATATTCTTCCAAATCTCATGTCTATCAAGATAACCATTATAAACATAAATGAACGAAAAAAAATGTTTTTCCCAAATAATTGTAAAAAAGGGTAACTATATGATCATAAGATTTGATAGAGGGAACACCATCCAAGCAAGAATAATCTAATACCCCATGCCTTTTAATGACATTTCTTGATTGCTTTATACTTATGATTTGAAGGTCATGTTAATCAAAGGAAGAAATTCTCTTAGAAAAAATAATTTTTGGAACAATGATTACAAGAAGCGTAGTTTTTTATTCCCCATAAAAATTTAATAGAGGTGATAGTGTTGGGGTTGTATAGGCCCTCATAATTCAAAAAAATAATCCCCATTTAAGATTACATTTGGAGAAAGAGCCCCATTTTTTCACAAGAATAATTTTCTCTGGTAAATTTTATGATAATCATAGTCTTTGTGCCTTAATTGATATACGAATATTCCATATATTTAAAATTAATTTCTAGACTTGAACAATTGACTACTCTTTCCTGAACTGAAACTGTACGGATAGTAGTATTGAGATGCCTCTCTACCACATATGGAGAAGAAAGGTGTTGTCCACTACTGCACATGTTTTCAGCCTTTAAATTATTATATAAGTCACTGATGTTAGTGGGATCATCATTGTCGGTCATCAATAAATCATCATTGGTTATGTAATTTATTATGTCTAGAAAATTGAATTTAGTATTATGTGGATTTTCAAATTTAGTAATGGACCCTAGAGTTTTATTCAATACATATGAATAATTCTAGACAGATGATTTGAAATTAGGGGTAGTGGAATATCTGATTGGTACTTCACTAGTGTATCCATGTCTTTTAATCAGAATAGGAGTGTGATCAGTATCATGGCTATCCTCTTGCACAGAATATTCCATTCCTCAAGTGAATGTAGGTTCAGGCTGTGTTGATGTAGTTCTATTGGTTTTTCGAAATCTATCCTTAGCATGTGCATTTCCAATTTTTTTGTCAACATGTTGAGGGGTACTATGAAGGTCAGTTATGGCCATGAAAGTTTCATTACCCTAAGGTACATTATGAATACTTCAGGTTTCATTTGAATGTATGGATAGTGCACTTCCATTTATGTGAGATAAATAGAAGTCTTTTATCATATCATATTCTTCCATATCATAATTTCACTGCATATATGTAACAAGATATAAGATCTATTGGGAGAGGCCAATTAAGAACTAGTCATCCTCACAATTTGATTATTATTTTATTTCATTAGAATTGGACAGTACAATGATGATTTGACTTTTGGATGGAATGTCTATTTCACACTCCCTTTCTTACTCATCAACAAGTTCTTCCCAAGAATTTTCAATAATTCTTTTGAAATAAAAATAGTTGGTAAATTTACTTACCCATTTCCTTGAGTTGATCATTTGTGATAGCTTTCCTTTATCAATGGTAGGATCTTGGTATTTTTTTCCTCCGAACCACTTTATATGAGTTGTGATCATTGATGTGTTTAACCTGCTTATGGATTTCTCTATAGTTTGAAACATAGTGTCCTATAATCCCACCTAACTCACATAATGGAGGAGTATATTCATGCTCCATTTTCACATCAATTTTATAATCATTAACATTAAAATTAATCATATCTAGAATATTGGAGTCAAATATTTCATCAATAATAATTATGGCATAAAGGAACAGTTCCCCAGAAAATTTGTATGGTTAAGCATCAAAGGAATTCCAATACAAACTACAATATCAGAGAGAATTTTGGTGTTCCAACAAACCGAGTTCAAGACGTGTTGTCTCACCCATATTTGAGAAAATCTAATTACATTGGTTTAAGGGATTGAAAATCATATCCTATTAAAAAATTAAAAGAGTACAGGGTTTCAAGTGGATGTTTCCATTTCCTCATTCTAGATCGTATTCTTCTTTTCTTCCAATGAGAATATGAAAAATACCATTCTTGTTGGAATCATTCTACATTCATGAATATCCTACAGTGAAAAAATAAATTCTATAGATCCATAATATCCCAAGGTTTGTCTCCCATGGAATATGAAATCCTCCTAATCATTGAGAATTTTCATAATTCTAACTATTCTCAAAGGGAATCAAGGTCTGTAGAAACTGAGAAAATTTCATAATACATTATTCTAAAAGCTTTAGGTTGAAGAAAATAATCATTTGAAGGATCCATAACATGAATAACCTCTAAGAAATGTATTCCTTTAAATTTTACTTTTTTTATATCCTCAGAAAGAAATAGGTTTTACATATCTGTTTTTTCGGAATCAAGAGGAGCACAGACCACCTGTTTAAGGAATAACTCCCATTTAGGATGAAAAGAAACTATGACTAATATAATCTCAAGATTAAAATTGATTATTATTTTTAATAAATTTAAGTAATTATTACATTATTATAGCTAAATATTTTTTTTCATTTTTAATTTTTGTTTTTCATATTAATATTTAAGTTGATCATCGTATTCAAATTACTATATTATATATGTATTATTGCATTAAACTGTGATTATGATTCATACTTTGTTTAATATGATTCCATGTAATATTTATTCTATTACATTTATTTAATCATATTGTATCTAATTATGATTTAGTATCTTTAGTCATTGATCTAAGATCCATGTCTGATTACTTACTTTAAGAGGCATGTGTATTGTGTAGTTTAATTAATTTAAACTATGTTATAATACTAAAATTAACCCCCTATTGTAATAATAGATTTTACAATATCTAATGATCATTAATTATGATCCAATTAATAAAAGGTATGTATATATAATTGGATGTTCTTCCACTATAAAAGGAGGGTTGTGTATTAACTATGATTCCACTAGAAAATACAGTTTATATTGGGGTTTGTGACTCCCCTTTAAAATTAATATTGACTTATTTTTGACTATATCTATTGAGGAATAGATGTGTTTCAAGGTAGACATATAATCTTTTTTATATGAACTATTTTAATATAATGTTATTTCTTATTTTTTTTGTATTTTTGTATTTTAATTTGAACAATTCACCCCCTCGTTTAACTCCTGGTCATCAATTCATATAGAAAATTAATGATTTCAAATTATGTTATATTGTTAACCATTTTTATGACTTACTATTATAAGAGTAAGATAATTATAGATGTTGTTTATTAAAAAAATGGTGGATGGATTCTATAGTGGTTACCCTTCATTGATCAGAATAAATATTGTTATTCAAAATTTTGGATGGAAACTTCCATCATATAATTAAAAATTAAACATTGGACATTAATGGAAAAAAATATAATAATCTTGATAAGATCCTAATTCTCACAAAGGTAACGATGTTATAAATAATGATCAAAAATATTATGTTATGAATATTTTGTATTATGTTGTTATCCAACATGTTTATAGTCATGTTTATTTTTATAAGTATATTCACAATATTTATAGAATTTTTTATAGAAGACATTATGGTAAAAATTATATGAAAATAACTAATATTGTAATATTTTGACCTGACTACATAGAGATCAAAATGGGATAAAACAATATTATCAATCAAATGTTCCATATATTCCCCTGAATTATTAATAGAATAAACACACATTGTGAAACATTGGACAACACTATCATGGTTAAAAGAATTGGCATATCACTACAAAAGAATGGTAATTCCATGAAAGTATCCATTGGTAGATGAATGAACTTAAATCAATCTATGAATAATTGGTTCCCTTCTGTAATATGAATTTGAGTTCAAGAAAAAAACAAAATAATAGTCAACTAAAAGGATAGGTGTATCGTTCAAATATATAAATATTGTTTCATTTTACATTTGGAATATGAGGTATAGGGAAGTAAAAATGATGAAGTATCTTACCATGGGAAAGGATTTTATAAATTGATAAAAAGAAAAAATTGTTCGGAAAGATGATTTAGAAGTTACTATTGAAGAGATGATCACAAAGGATACAAGAAAGGTAGTTATAACTCTAATTTAAATACCGCAGATCTTGCATGTTATGACTATAGAAAGATATGATATATCAAAATTGATTATCCTTGAATAAATAATTAAAGGAAGGAAAAATGTTCAAAAAATAGAAAAGAAAATTGGCACCATGATGGATCTACACTAAATATTCTAATTAAATTGAGTAATCCTGAACCAAGAAGGAATGTACTAACATGTAATTCATAGATTAATGAGGAAATATTTTTAGGAAGTACTAGAAATTTTTTATGTTGGATGGAAAGTCGATACTCTTAGAATATTACTATAGACCCATAAAATTTTATTTCATACAACTAATTTGATGGAGTTACTATCATTATTGTAGATAATTACAATGTATATGTAAAAGGTTTCGGTAGGGATTGTATATTTTATTGTTCTATTATTAGTGAATTTCCATATGATGATGGATTACAACAAAACATTAATAGAATTTCTCAATGATGTGCTGATAGAATTTATATGAAATTTCAAAATGATAAATTCATTTTTTTAAGATGATTTGGTCATGTATTAAGCTAATCACAAAGAGAAGATTTATTCTGTTACCCTTTTTGTGAAAACGGTTTGACCTAAAAACTATTTAAATTCTCTACCAATAGATAGAATTATATGTAATTGGACACATGGTCATGTAAATATAACAATATTAAAAATATTTACTATAATAAAAGAGTAATGTTATTTAAATAGCTGAAAATGGATTAGTATCATGTTTGTGATTTGTGCGTAAAGAGAATGTAGAACAAAGAATCGTTCAGACTGATCAGACATATGAACCCCATCATACCAATAAATTCAATTCAAATATATTTATTTTATTTTTTCAAACTACTATCTATGGAGTAAAGAACAATTCATTCATTATTATGGCTAATTACAATAAGGTTACTTATGAATATATTCTAGCACATGGGTTTGAGACTCAATATAATTTTACTACATGCTACAATTCAGTAAATAATGGGAAATTAAATATGATTATATTTACTAAAATTGATTTATGAGGTTTATTTTAGATTATAGAGTTTGAGAAATTATATGAAAATAATGGTAATTCTCATAAATTGGCATCCCCTATGATTCGAGAGTAAAATTGTGCAGCGAGATGAAGATCATGAATCTTTAAAAAATGGAAAAGACCTTGGTAGGTGAGTATAGGTTACCAAAATATTTGTGGATATAATATGTGCAGATATATTATTATGTTTCAATTTTAATTCATATTATACCAACTCTCAAGAAGACATCCAATGAGTTATAGAAATTTGATAAACCAAATGTTGGTTATTTTAGAGTTTTTTGGTAAAAGGTAATTAATATAAACACTAATGATACATTGGATAAATTTTATTCCAAATCTTATGAATGTATTTTTTGAGAAATTATAGAATCACTAATGACTATAGAGTTTATAATAAGAAGTAAATGGTTTTTTAAGAATTGGTTCATATCATATTAAATAAAAAGACTTCTAAAGAGAAGTATTCTGATTAAGATCATATTGAATGAGATTTTAGGGAATTCAATTTTTGGGGTCCTAAAGTGAAAGATACACCTTTTTATGTGTAGGATAAATCATATAAAAAAAGTATTTGGAATAAAAATATAGATCACCTTATTGAACAGGTGACTTCTAATGTTGATTCTATGGTTTAAACTAAAAGTTTGGTATGGACTTTTTATACTAATTCTACTTTTATTCCATATAATTTTCTTAAATATATCATAGAATCATTAAAATATCTAAATTGTGTTATGGAAATATAAGATGTGTTAATATAGTTTTCAAATATCAAGGTTTGGGATTTTTAAACCACCTAGATATCAAGAATTGATTAGATTGAAATGTATTTCCATGAATAAACATGATTAATATAGATAGATTATAATAAACAAATCTTGACTTCTTAGTATATGATAAATGTCATAAGAAGGAAATTACTATGGTGAGACTATCACATTAATTGTAATATTATAATCCTTTTTTATGTTAATAACTTATATATATCCAATCTTGGTTTCATGATGTACCAAAATAATGTGACCTATGAATATTTTAATGCAATTATCTCAAAGAATTAATATATAATATAGACACCATGATGTGAGAATGAGAAGAATCTATATTGTGTTTTTGATAATAATGATTCTCTTTATTGATTGAAAAAGGCAGCATGAGTTTGAAATGAAAGGATTTTATAGTTACTTTTGAAGAATAATTTTTTTACAGGTAAATTTGATCCTATGATTTTTATTAAAAGTTATTCCGAGCATTTTCTGATTATTCAAATTTATGTAGAACATATTATACTTTGTCAATTTTTTTATTTTTTGTGTATTTAATTTTCATATGTTTTTTTAAAAGGTGAGCCCAATGGATCTTGAATTAAAAAGAAAAAATAAACACAACATCAGCCCAAAATTAGTGACCTTATATATATCCTTTCGAATAAAAGGTGATAGGTCATTTGGAATTGTGTTAGAAGAGACACAAACCTCATCATAAACTCATTTTCTTGTGAGAGCATCTACAAGTGTGTTGCCTTCATGATATTCATGTGTGATTATGTAATTCATTAACAAGAGTTGATCAAGGAATTTTCACTATTTTGTTGTCAACTTCCAAGAGAGATGTACTTGCCCATTCATGATGTCTTGTAAAATGATTGTGGAGTCACATTCAAACCATATGTTATTCATGTTTCCTTGGTTATTAAATTCAATAGAATTAATAATTCCATTCATATATATTTCTTATGCTATAGAAATACCACAAGGACCATAATAAAAAACTAGAATCTCTGGTAATGTCTCTAAAAAAATCCATATCTTACTGGTCTGAAGTTCCCTTTTAAGGATCTATCTGTATTACATTTCATCCAGCTAGAAAATGGGTGATCCCACCAAACCTCATGCATATAGTGTGGAGGAGGAATGATTCCATGAACCTAAAGTTTCTTCAGAACAAAAAAAATCATGAACCACATTATTGTAATGAGATGAGTTCATTGAGTTAGCATGTTGTACAACCTTCATAACTTTATCAATTGTAGTTATAGTATTATAGAGGGAATGGACATGGTAGACCTAGTTTCATCCATTCTATATGACATGATCCACTTTGGCACTGGATATCTGGAATAGAATTGTATGCTACTGTGACATACATATATTGTGCAACAAATGAAGAAAATCACTTAATTGAGTTGTCTATGATGGCTAAACATCAAAGATGTCAAATATGGTTTTCTAGAGAGTTCAAGAAATTTTATTGCAGAGAAAGAAGTGGTTCACATCTACACAGTGTTAGTTAAAAATCACACACATGGATTAGAGATAAACACATATTTTCTGGATGTTAATCTTAGTACGAATATTGTTATAGAATAATATCCAAATTAGGTTGAACCAGGATGGGAGAATCCATTTTGTGTTAAACATCACAATCCATCCATGACGACCCTAGGTGAGGTGTTTACAAAATTCACTTGAGTCCAATTTATCATTTATTGAATACTACCATATAGGCATGTCATCTGTGAGTAATAAATAATAACTTCAAATTTTTTGTAGTATATCAGGAGGAATAGTGTTTAGATTGTTCATTTCATCTTTAATAGAGATATTATGATCAATATCATGTTCCATGGGATCAATCCTATCCCCGGAAGGTTTTACATTCCAATTTTTAGTTCAAAACATAATATAATAGTTAACATTAACCCACAACAAATAATTATAGACACTTTGTAAAAGACTATATAAATTCCAAAAAAACCTGAGGAGGTCATGTAGGAAGAATAACCTATTTTTAATTTCTACAAAAATTAAAGCCCATGAAATTCCACAGAATCTAATATGGGGTTGAGAAGTTTCCATATGAATTGGGCTTGTAGATCTTTATTGAATTTTATTAGGTTTATAACTCCAATCACCATGAAATCATCAGGCATCCAACACCTCTTCTAAGGGACTGTGATGATCTTCCTCTCCAAGATGTTTACACTCCAAATGAAGTTTTTCATCAGGGAATTTATAGATTTTATGACTAAGGCAGGATTGTAATTTTATTATGGTTACATCATTTAGAATGGATGAATATTTTTTAAATAAATTAGTTGATCATAACACATTACTAGGAATTTCTAAATTTCTATTATATTTAGGAAGTAATTTTTGGGACCATGATGGCTAGAAAAGGTTTTTGGAATAGGAAATTACTTTGTGATAAAGGTGTTATGTTCTGTTTTCAGGGAATAAATAATTAGATTCACTATATAAAATCTACATATTGGAGTGAACATTATATTTAGATGATCGAACTCATAATGAATAAGAAATTCCACATATTTAGGGGAAGTGTTCTAGAATAAAATTATCATCGAACTCACCTCATGTTTGGAATGAAACAAATACCTTTTTGAAAATTTGTATCAGATTATTCCAATTTATGATGAAAATTTGATGATTCTTTATAGATTTATATTACAAAAAAATCATAAGTTGTCGGAGAAACTTATGATGCATAAATTTTCTAAGAAAGGGGAGTGATTCTAATTATAATGAGGTTTGGATGGAAATAATGTTGTTTACTAGAATGGATGAGAAGTTAAAATACTTCCCAAAAAATATAAATGATGATATACTGACATTTAATGTATTAATATTCATAAGGAATTCGTGATACAAGTTTAATATGTTAGAAGAAATAAGTTAACAGATCTGAATATTTCTGGCCTCAGATTCATTAGTATGAGATCACGAGATGCTTATTTTTCTGAATTCTAGTAATGTTGATCATAATGAAAGAGAACGAAGGTGATAATATTCACCTAAAGAAATAAGTCCCAGGATACAAATATTAGAATAATTAAGTTGGTTCTGGATGTTCATTGGTACTATAATTAGAAAAGTAAAGAAGTTGTTAAAGATAAAGTTATTAGAATCAGTACATCGGATACGGTGTGCCACAGATTATCAGATTCATACTGAAATTGATCATCATAGTCTCGGACGGTTACAAAAGATCTTTGAAGGCAGAATTTTATTTGTTGGGGTTTTTTGGGACAATTAAATAATGAATAAAAGTTTTTTGGGGACAATGAAGAATGTTGATGTTGTTGAGACCAATGCAGAATCCAATTATATATAAATCAAAAAAGTATTCAACCATTTTCAATCAAGATGAATTATTGGTATCTTTTAATGTGGGTCAATAGAAAGAGTAATTTCCCTAAAAATTGGATCTAGGGGAGGAAAAATTATGATATGTTTCAATTTTTTCATGACTATAAAACTGTATAAGACATAGATTATCAGTGTAAAGTAAAGACCATTTCATCATATGCAGAATGAAAATGATAATTTAATCATATTCAAGATCATCGATTTGGGGAAAAATGAAAACAATAAATTATTAAAATAACTTCCACAAGTGGTTTCAAGGTTTATCTTGAAATGATATTTAAATATATTGTGAAAAAAATTTCAAGGTAATCTTGATGTTTAATAAGATGACCAAAAGCATTTTATTTTAATATTTTTTTGAAAGGTTTTTACCAAGAATCATAATGGGAAGACGTGTGTTTAATATATGTAAAAATTGGTACGAATAATCCTAATGGGATGAAATATTATTTTCTTCTCATTTACATTTGGTGTAAAGAAACATAATGATATGTCATCAGGTCTAATTAGTTTTTAAGTGGGTGCAAAAAATTAGTGTAATTATACACATAGATTATAATCAAAGAAACCTTATAAATCTATCATAATGAGAAACTGATACTAAAAATTTTAATCGAACTAAGGAATTTTAAGAATCTATGAAGAGAGATTTATTTTTGAAGATTTGAGAAGGTTTGATATGATTTGACAAGCATTAATGAATTCATATATTCATCCAAAATTTAAGGAAAATTATAGATTCACGTAATTTGGTTGAGCAGGATATATTTTAATAATCCCACCCAAAACAATTTGGGTCACCTATAAGAAGGTAAGGAACTTTGTACATTCTGAAAAGGATTTTCTATTGAAAAGAGAAGGTGGATAGATGAATGTCGGTAGGGAGAATAAGTTTCTAGATCGAGTATACATAATGAAGTTAGTCATATATAAAAGGATGGGAGAATAAATAGGATAGTAATTAGAGTTTCTAGATTCTTATTGAGAAATTAGATTTGGTTTCCCAAACTGAGCAACAAGTGGTTTAGAATTGCTTCATCAGTATTCTGAAAAATTCATTTTTTCAGACCGAGCAAATCGAACTGGGGAATTAGAATGGGAAATTGAACTGAATATCATTAATAATTCTAGTACTTTAATTCTTTATACAATAAAATTAAGTGAATAATATTTTTTAAGATCATATTTGTGAACATTGACAAGGTATCACGGTAACATGTTTCATAACATTATGACACATACTTTAATATAACATGTTTTCCCACTTGAAGCATACAAAATGTTTTATTGAACATAGTGTGACATGAGTGTAAGAAGTTGTCCCACTCATTGTATTAAGCACAAAATGATTGTATTATAGTGTATTTTATGGTATTTGATTGTTTCCAAGACATGATAAAGACGTATAAACTCTTAATGGGTAGTGAACCTTGTAAATCCATGTGTTCCTGTGGATGTGTGATTGTTTTATTTTTAGAGAAGGTGATAACTATTTAATAGGATGTTAATTTTTTTCAGAAAGAAGGAAAAATAAAATAAAAATATATTACTGATTCACCCCTCCCTTACTCTGTGATACGTGATCATGATAGGGCACATACAAGTGGAACCATAGCCAAAGGTTCCATTTGTTTAGTATTTTATGAGATATTGAAAGAGATATTGTGATGGAGAATCTCAATTGTATGGACTATAATGGGACTATGTTCTTTGATGGAATGAACTATCATATTTAGAAAGGTAGAATATTTTATTATCTTATGTCTCTTAGGAATAATGCCCTTGAAGCCATAACAGATGGATTTCCTCTTATTGATGGAAACTTTTTTCTTAAATCCATTGAAAAGAAGAATCTTGAGAATGATGTAAGATATAATTATAATTAACTCTCATCACTTTTTCAAAGTGAGTTTTTAAGAGTGATGTGTTTCCACTACAAAAGGTATATGGGTTAATCTGAATAAAATCAATGAAGTAACTAAAAAGGTTCCGAAGGAAATGTTTCAAATCAAGAGGACGAAGCATAAAGATATCCAGAATTGTGAATAGGAATCTTTTTTTCACTTCTTTACTATGGTAACTGACATTGTTATTACTACTAGATGTACTGGTGAAAATTTAGAATATTATAATATTTTGTAAAGGCTCTTGAGAATTCATCTCCACATGTTTGATTCTAATTTTTCATCATTGGAATATCGAGATATTGAAAAACTATCTCTGGATAGTCTTTATAGTGCTCTCACTGTGTATGAAATTAGAAGTGATAAATTAATGAAGGGAAAAAGAAAAGTTTATCATGAAATGTATTTCAAGGATGCTAAGAGTGAAAAGTCAAATAATATTGTTGAATAATAAGAAATTGGTGATTCTGATTTCACAAATATGGTATGTAAAAATATTGATGATTTTTTATCCTTATTTTCTAAAAATGTGAATGTTGGTATTGGAAGATAAATGGTAAAACATCACAAGATAGGTTTTGAATTTTGAGTTTTTTGTACATTACATATAATTGTCCTCAAAGAAATAAAGAATATGATAATGAGTAATATGATAGAATCAAAAGAAGATCAGGGAAGAAAT
The DNA here is from genome assembly GCA_963277665.1 of Viscum album. Taxonomy (NCBI): domain Eukaryota; kingdom Viridiplantae; phylum Streptophyta; class Magnoliopsida; order Santalales; family Viscaceae; genus Viscum; species Viscum album. Next base: position 40,241 of record CAUJRU010002093.1, read on the forward strand.
AGGGTGATAAGGCTAACACTTAATCTAAAGGTAAGGAAATAATATTCTTCAAATATTAAAGAACATGTTTCTAATATAAAGAGTATGAAGAATAAGATAGTAAATTTGAATTTAAAAAGATTATTTAGAAGGATGGATAAAATACATTCATTAAAAAAGTGAACAATGAAGATTTTGAGAACATCATTTTTGAAGAAGAAGAAACTCAAATGGAATTTCATATTAAAGAATAATTGAAAGCGTGACTAAGGAATATTGGGATTCTTGATAATAAAATTGGGAAGTTGAAAATTAAAGATTCCTCAACAAACAATCAGGATTGTTTTCTATGAGAATGTAAATCTATTGGATGATATATAAGATTTGAAAAAATATCTGGATAAAGAAAAGAATTATAATAAACATTTGAAAGTAATGTTGAAGAAAAAAATTGGAACTTGTCCAATAAAAACCATTTAAAGCTGAACAGATGGTTACAAATTTCAATGATTCTATATTTGATGTTGGTGAAATCGCAATAAATTTTAACCTTAAGAAGGATCAAAAGTTTAATTCAGAGGTTGAGAATAAATATGAAATTGTTTATTTGAAGAAGAAATATGGGTAAGTTATTTATATGGACCAGAACAACAAAGTTCAGAAGTTAACAGTTTCTAAAAATTATGATTATGAAAAGGATTCTAATAATTCTCGTTTTGAAAATGATAAAAAAATAAACAAGTGGAGAATGAAGATGTTAGTTTATAATAGAAAGGATAATGGTAATCAATGTCCTGATAAAAAAAATAAGAATGTTGTTGAGAAACATTCTCACAACTCTAGGTAGTATGGAAGTTCTATAGAAAAATATTCATTTTATGGATACCACTAGTATTGTGGTGGATTTGGACATATGAAAAATATGTGTTAGTTTAACTAAAAACCTTTTATATCATTTTATGAAATAAAGAAGGAAAATTTTTAGGGGGAGTCAATCCTATCAAATGATTAAGTTTGGGAAAGATGTTTTGAAGAAACCTCAGAAGGTTTAAAAAAATATTGAAAAGAGATTCTGGCCTCTGGAAAATATTTTTGAGTGATGTGCACAACCTGGACAGCTTGTAAAGGGATGTCTTGTTTTTTTACCGGTACGAAAAAACAATTTGTTAAAAATTATTTGAATCCAGTTGTTCAAAAAGATAAAGGGAAATAAACAATATCTTGTTGTAGAAACTTTACTAAAAGAAACAAAAGGAGAAAGGCACTAGATCATGGTAAGTTGGAGTTCTTCTCATATGATAGGGGACATAAAATGGATAATGAGTTTAAAGAACTTCATTAAAGTAATAGTAACATTTGGAAATGATGATTCTATTTAAATAAAAGTGTGGGATCGTCTATCATTGAGGAATAAAAGTTAAAGACTAAGAAATCATTAATTTTTATGGGTTGAAACACAACATTCATTGGGTTTTACAATATTGTGATGAAGAAAACAATGTTTTTTCAGAAAATATGGATTTATTGTGAAAAGATAGTAAAATTGAGTGATTGTTACAAGTGGTAAATGTGAAAAAAAACAAATTCTATGTTATTGAGGTTAAAAACTCATGTTACATAGTCATGGGAGAAGAGAATTAGTTTTTTCATAAAATGCAGGGACACATGTTTAAACGAAACAGGATAAAGTTGTTGAGGAAATAATGTGTCCATAGTATTCTTGATATTTCGTGAAAAAGATATTTTTGATTCACAATCTGTTAGAAAAGAAATATTACTAATTCTATGCATAATAAAGTTTATATTTTTTTATCATTACCCCTATAACTTATTCATTCTGATATTTTTGGGGAAAAGAAAAAATAATAAACCCATGAAGCTAATTACATCATCACATTAATTGATGACTTTAATCACATTACATATATTATGTATAAGAGACATAAGTTGGATAATATGAAAAACCTTAAAAGTTATAGGAGGAAATATGAAAGGAATATGAGTATTTAGAGAATAATTTGAGAATAAAAAAAGGCATTGAATACAAGAATGAATAATTTGAAACTTGTTTTAAGTATCATAGAATTAAATACGGGTTTATAATACCCTACACTAGTCAATAAAATGGTACGTCTAATTTAAAAAATGTAAGTCTAGATGAAATGGGATGAACTATGTTATTTTAACATATTATCTCTCACTACTTATTGAGGCAATCCATGATCACTACTGTGTATATTCAAAATTGATTTTTCTAAAGAAAAAGTATAAATATTACACCATATAAAATGTTTTATGGAATAACTCCAATATTGATAAACTTAAGAGTTATTTGGAATCAATTCATTATAAATAATAGAGGAATCCTCAGAAAGTTTTAGTGGAGAGGTGAATATATAAAATTTCTTAGCTATGCTCAAAAAATAATGGTATAGATGTATCAATAAAATGTTCGGAACATTAGTTGAATCTGTTGATGTGAATGTTTTTAAAAAAAATATGAGTAAGATAAATAGACTCATGCAGATGAGGAAGATGAAAATGATGAAATAACATCTAATAAGGATTCTGATAAGTATGAAAACAATTGTAATCAAACTCAAGAAGGAGAATAATACCCAGTTGATTCTATTAATGAGGAATAATCCCCAAAAATTTGGGAATGAAATTGGAATCTCAAAATGTTATTGGTGATCAACACCAAAATATTAAAAAAGAACAATTACACATACTTATTTTTATTCAAAAGTAAGGCTGGAAGATGTGAATAATGATTTAGAGTACCTGGAATGGGTTTAACAAATGAATAATGATATGGATTAAATAGAAAGTAACAATATGTGGGAACTCGTTCCCAAGAAAAATGAAAAAAATATTGGTAAATAGTGGTTTTTCTAGAACAAGATGGATGAAGATGGTGATGTGAAAAATAAAAAAGTAAGATTAGTGTAGAAAGGTTTCTTAGTGATTAAAGGAATTTGTTTTGATTAATTTTATTCTCCGGTTGAAAAAATAAAAATAATAAAAATATTTATTACTATTTATCTATAATGAAGTCATACAGAATTCATATGGATGTAAAATAATCATTTTTAAATGGTGATATTGATGGGGAAGTTTATATTGAAAACCGGTGTGGCATTGATGTTAAGAATGATTAATGTTATGTGTGTAGGTTGAAGAAAGCCTTTTATGGGCTGAAGAAATCCCTAAGAGAGTGGTATTCCAAAGTGGATACTTTCTTTAGGAAGATTATTTTTAATAAAGGAATAGCTTATAGTAATCATTACATCCAGTAAATTCAATAGTTTTCTCTCATTATAATTGTTTATGTTGATGACATTATCTTATCTGTGAATGATGGAAGAAATTTTGAAAGATTTTATGAAGAGATTAAAATGTTATTTGAGATTCCCATGCCTGGTTAAATGAAATAATTTCTTGGGTTAAAAATATTACAAAAAAATAAACACATTATTATTTTTCAATAAATATTATTCTAAGGAACTTCTTTTGAGGTTTGGCAGGGAAATTTTGAAACTATTTTCCACACCGATTTCAGTGGGAACCAAGATGATTAAGGATATTGGAGGAAATAAAGTTGATCAGAAAGAGTTTTTAAATGTGAAAGGAAGTAATTTTTATTTGAATGCCTCAAGTCTTGACATTATTTGCATTATTACATTATATGAAAGATTTCAGAGTTCTCCAAAAGAATCTCAACCATCAGATGGAAAATGAATTATCCAATATATCAAAGGCAATCCAAATTTTTGAATTAAGAATGATGTCACAGAATGTATTTAATTTTTTGGGTATTCAGATGATAATTGGAAAGGAAATATTTATGGTAGAAGATCCACATTTGGTATATTTTAATTTCTAGAGAAATGCTTATTTAGTTGGTAAACAAAGAAATAGAATTTAGTAACTCTTAGCATGGTTGAATATGAGTATGTTAATTCCACTCTAGTTGTTACTCAACTTATGTGGATAAAGTGTCAATTGGAGGATTTACTTATTGAAGTGATGTTACCCATTATCTTGTGTTGTGGTAGTCAAAGTTACATAAATCTTATAATAAATACATAACAACATTCTTTTTTAAAACACAGTAATATCAAATATCATTTCATTGAAGGGAATGTGCAGAATAATGAATTAGAGCTGGAGTGTGTTTCTATATTGGAACTAGTTGCTCAAAGTTTCCCAAAACCTTTACTGAAGGAACATTTTCAAAAACTAATGTAGGACATGGGAATCCAACCTCCTTCTCATCAAGATTTGGGTATATTTTTTGTCCCCTCTCACATATAGTCTTTGGATAATGTTGTGAAGGGGAATAATTGTTTCATAAATATTTTTATTGATGAGCTTTAAAAGGTTTAAGGAAGAATGTATGTAGGAGGTTGTGGATAATTTATGAATTTTGAATCTATATGTTTGAACTTTTATAATAGTTTTTTGAGTCAATGTAGGAATCATTTTTTTATAGGAACGTTTAATAAGTGATGAAATATGTGAAGAAAATCTTAATATTTTTCATGAGTCACTACTGTTGGATAGAATAGATTTTTTGTCAATGATTATTATTCTCTATAGGGAGTTAGCTCATGTGGGATTAGAATTATGAATAATTAATCCATATCTTGAGGTCAAAAAGTTCAATGATTTATGAACCTTGGTTGAATTCAAAATCCAAATGGGAAGATTGTTGGGTCCACGTAGGATAGAGAATGTTTTTGGAAGCTAAATAGAGTTTGTAGTAAAGGTGTTGTCTTTTTTTTTGTCAAGGAAGAAACTAATAAATTAACTTTGTAAAAGATAAAAATTATACTAACCATCTTATTTATATGATTGGACTTATAATTATTAAAAAATTCAATAATATTTAGGAGATGTGTTCTAGAAGAAAAGGATTATCACACTCACCTCGGATTCAGAATGAAATAATGATCATATTGAGAAAATGTTTGAGATCCTTATTTTATGTGATGAAAATTTAATGATGCTTTGTTTATTATTATTTCACAATGTCAAAAGGTTTCTGAGATACTTTTGATTAAATACATATAAAAGAAAGGGATATTGATTCCAATCATAAAGAGGTTTGGTTGGAAATAAATTTGTAAACTGGAAGGGATGGGAAGTTACAATACATCCCAAAGAAAGTCAGATAATGATATGTTGATCATTATGATATTCATAGTCATGAAGAAGTTTTGATCAAAAAAGAAGTTGGTGGAAGAAGGAAGTTTCTGATGCCCAATATTTCTGGTCTGAAATCCATTGATATGAGATCACTGAACGAAAATTTGTTTGAAGGATGGGAATGATTATCGTAATGAAATAAATTGAAGGTACATATTTTTATTCAAACTAATAATTCATAAGATACAACTCTATGAATAAATAAGTTGACTATTGTATGTTAATTGGTATCATAATCATAAAGGGAAAGAATTATTTAATGTTGAAGCTGATGGAACTGATCTATCAGATGTGGTGTTCCAAAGATAATCAGAGTCATACTGACACTTGTCATCATACTCAGGGATTGTATCAAAAGATCATTGGAGAAAGAATCTTTTTTATTGGAGGTTTTTTGTACAAATGAATAATAATGAATGTTTTATTGGGATTTATAAATAAATTTGAAGTTTTTTGGACCAGTAAAAAATATAATGATAGATCAATCAATAATGTAATCAACAATTTTCCATCAATATGAATTATAGGTTACATTTCAAGTGGGTCAAGAGATAGATTAATTTCATTAATAATTGGTTCAATAGGAAGTAGAACTATTATATGTTTCAATTGGGTCAAGACAATCAAAATGGGTCTAACACAGATTATCAGAGTGAAGTAGAGACCATTTCTTCAGATGCGGATCAAAACTAATAACTAAATCTGAACCATGATCATCAGTCTTGGGAAAATATAAAAAGAATAATGGTTTCAAATAACCTCAAAATGTGATATCAAGGGGTACTCGAAAGGTTATTTAAAGCAATTATGAAATAGTTTTCAAGGGGAGCTTAAATTTAGAAGAGTTGATCGAAAGTATTTTATTTAAATATTTTTTGTTTTGATATATGTTTATGGAGAATCATACTGAGAATACATGTGTTTTTTCTATATAAAAATTGTTAAGGATAATCATAATTGTACGACATCAATTTTCCTTTTCATTTATATTTGGTGAATAGAAATGTAATGATATATCTTCAGTTCTGATTAGTTTTTAAGTGGTTCATCAAAATCTGAGTAATCATATGATTCGATTGTAATCATATAAACTTTATGACTTCATCATAATGAAAAAATTAGAGTGAAAATATAAATCAGATATAGGAATTTTTAGAATGAATGATGTGAGCTGAACATGTAATGAATAGATAATGTTAGAGAAGAGATTATAAGAATTGAAGAAGTCAATGATTTATATGAAATTACATGAAAATTGAATATTCAAAAAAAAATTGATTTGGAAATATTAAAAAAATCCTACTCAAACAACTTTTGGGGAAAGTATAAAATGAGAAGGTAATTTTTAATTTTTAAAAATGATATAATATTGAAGAGTTTTGTGGATCACTAAAATTTTGTAAAGAGTTGAAGTTTCTATATTAATCTTACCTGAGGATGTTTTTCGAACATTAGAATACAAGCGAAGAGACAACATCATTATTAGAGTTTTCAGATTCAGACTGAGGAATCCAACTGGGTTTTTTGGACTAAAAAAGAAGTATTTTAGAACTGTTTTAGTAGTATTATTACAAAGTTATTTTTTCATATTGATCAAATCTGATTGGGGAATCAGACTTCAAAACCGGATTTAGTGTCATTGTGAAGTCTAGTAAGTTATTTCTTTCTATTGGGAAAGAAGGTGAATAATTGTTTTGAAGATTATATTTATGAAAGATGACATGGATTAATAGTAACATGTTTCTTAACATTTTAATAGAAATTTTATTTACATTGATTTTTGGCTACATGAATTACAGACACTTTTGTATTGAACATAGTGCTACATGAGTTTATGGGAATATCCTAATTGTTGTATTACACAAAAAAGGATTATTCTCTAGTGGATTATGTTGTATTTTATTATTTCTAAACCATACCAATGATGTAGCAAATCTTGTTGACTTGTGAACCTTGTAAATTATTATGTTCCTATAGGTCTGTTATTTTATTGTTTTTAATAAAAGTGATAAATCTTTAACAGGAGGAAAAGTTTATTTTTGAAAGAAGAAAAAATTAAACAAAATGAAATCACTAATTCAACCCCCTCTTATTGATGCCTGATCTTGAATGGGAACTTACATAGTAAACTGAATTTAATGTTCATCATTTTCATGTTTAAGTGATTTCAAAGTATCCAAAAGGAAATCCATCTTGAATATGTAAATAGAATTATTATAATGGGAAAGGTTATGTTAATTTTGGGTAATTATTTCTCAAGAAAACCAATTTTTATTGATTGTGTTTTTTTAGGTTTAAAATTTCGGGGATATATTATTTATTGAAAAAGAACCAATGGGTTGTCATTTTTTCCATGGTGAGACTGTTTAGTGGATACTTACCATTATCTATTTGTGTTTTGATAAGTTCATATACCTATCTTAGTTTATTTGTATATTTTTTTTACTATTATTATTCATTGTTTATTATGATTTTTACTATTCTCTCATTTTTTTCTTATTTATTATTATTCTTTTTTTATTATTCTATTTTTATCAAATTTCACAATAGAGGGAGTAACATATTTTGGAATCACTATTTGTTGTTTCTAAAACTTATTGAAGAAAATAATAATTTTGATTAACATAGGGGAATATTACTAAGTAGCGTACCCTTAATTTTTATGGAATGTACTTATAAGTAATGATGATTTCTATTATGTATTAGATATTTTAAAATTCTAAAAATGAATGACCCTTATGAGTACAATTGTTTCCATAATTTACTCTTACATATTGAAAATATAATATTATATATTGATTTGAAGTGAGTTATTTAGAAATTATGTTCAAAGTATTCTTAAAGTTAAATTTAGAATGAAATTAATCTAGTATAATTTATTATAGTTACATTATTTTATACAATACAAAGAGATAATCCCCCATAATAAGAATCTTTAGGCAAAACAACTATTGGGTATTACCCAAAGGGATGAAATATTACGTATTTATATATTACTTTTAGTTAGTATGGATTAATTAAAGTGGTGAATCTTAAACCTATTATTTAGGAAAACAAAGTTACATTTATGAATTCAGTCTTCAATGAAGAACTTTATTACTAATAAAATTATTTTACTCTGACACATATGTGGAACCTTATATAAGATGGGATATTAAGAAATTTCACTAGAGTGTTAGACCTTTTCAAATCAATCTATTACTTTTTCATATTCTTAAAACTGATATGTTTTATGATTTATAGGGTGATTTTAAATCATAAAAAATGATTGATAATGGTTTGTATAAAGATCATCATGGTGTGGTTAAATATTATAGCTTGAATGGGTAGTCCTTTTCACAGTGAACTTGGGGAAATTTCATGAAATATTTAAATTAATATTTCATGTTTTTTAACATTAGGAGGTTATTTCAATGACACATTATGATAAATTGAATCTCCAGTTGTTATAATGATTTTGAAGAATGAATATTCAACATTAAATTAGTTTGTTATTCGAATATTCTTATAGAAATATATATCTATAAATTTTGATGGAGAAAAAATACATGGAGATATTATCTTGGAAACATTTAAATAATTATTTTGACTTTTTTATTTAAATTCTTATGAGAAGTTCAAAATACTATGATTTTTTTTCATTTTTTATTGATCTTCTACATCCATTCAAGATTCATCTATTTACGTTTTTTTATTCTGAATTTTGTTTCATTATCCAACACTTTATTTTATTATGGTAATTGGTTTATAGTATTCCAAAAAAAACAAATTTCATTCTAGGTTATACCTCTATAAAATATATGTTCCTATAATTGGTTATGCCTCTACTAGAAAAAAAATCTTGTGTGTTTGTTGTTATTACACTAGAAAAAGGATGTTTGTATCCAGGTTGTTAGTCCCCATATAAATTTAGGTTGATTTAGTATGTACCATACATCTCGAGGATTATAGTGTTGTGAAGAGTAGACATATGATCTTTATGATCTGAATTACAATAAAATATAATTTTGTTTTCATTTACATTATTTATTTCTTTTACTTTTTAATTAACATAATTCAACCACCCTCTAGACACATAATCATATATTCATCATTTAAAACAAATATTTTAATTTTTAATTTACTTTTTTTTAGGACAAAAGTAAAACCTTATAAGAAAATTCCAATTCTATGATGACGGTTACATTATAAAAATTGGGAATAGAAGATGTACCATCACTATAATTTATGGAATTTACATATTATATTCCAATAAGAATGATAATTTTTAATCTTTTTATCTGGAGGACCTTACATGAGAAAATTTTCATTGTCTTATTGTAACTGGTTATAAGTGTTGGACTTTGAATAGATGATTAGGATATTGAATTGTTCAAACCTAATTTAAACATTGCATGATTGAGATTCTAAAGACATTTATAGATCTTATGATTAATTATTCTTATGTTTATGACCCCAACCAATATAAAATGAAATAGAAGTCAAGATTCAAACCTAATGGTGTGGCCTAAACATCAAATCCTTTATAATTAGTGTACTTGGACTTTTTGGGATGAAGATAAACTGAAAGTATTGGATAAAAACAGTAACTATATATCATCTATAGTGATTAAATAATAATTACTTAGGATTATTTTATTTCTCTTATATCATAATCACTCTTATGGTTTAAAAAGGTAATCTAATCTAGTAACATATAAAAAAATGTTCACATTATCTTTATCATGAGTTATCCTGGTGGAGAGTTTTTAAATATTTATTTTGAAGATTTTTTGTAGTGATGAATCCCTTAAATGTGATTTTTTTGGCACCAATAACCCCACAATAAAATAGGCTAGTCGAAACAAGGAATTTAACACTCCTATAAATTCAATAATCTGTACTATGTGAATTATTTTTTCAAAGAACATATTATATGAATATATTGTTACATCTATCTATAATATAAATTAATTTTTACTTCTCCCAGTTTCAAAGAAAACGACTTAAAAATTATGGAATGGAAGGATTCCTAATCATGGTTACATTAACTAATTTTATGCAAATTATTTATTCCAAATGTGAAAGATAATATACATAAAATTTATTAAAATTCTATTGAATGATTATTTCATGGATAATCAATCACATGTATTACCTATAATGTTTTTAATGTATGAAAATATTCATAATAAAGAAGTTATTATATACATATATTAAGGAATACACTATACATGACCATTTTCTAATTTCATAGATTCAAATTCAATCTAATAGATCTCATCTTAGGGTAGTCAAATATATCTCCCATTAACATAAAGGATATTTTGAAAATTTATTTCTCTATACTTCTATATATAAGTTTTATATTAAGTGTAATAAGAATTCATATTTTTTATCCCACTTTTTGTGTTGTATTTATTATAAATGGTTTTCAATGAATAAAAATATGTTTATTGATGTTGATATTTTAAAGAATAATAAATAGGTTAGATGTTGGTTAAATGTGGTGATCATTAATTGTTGATTATTAATCATTAGAGATTAAAATCTTATGAATGGAGAAGTTCCCAATAAGGTGTAGAAAAATTATTATTGGTTGAATATTAGATAATATATCATGGAATATAGGATTAGAATTTGGTTAAGGTACTTACCTTTAAATCATTGGGAAATCAACTTATTATTACAAGGATAGTTCATTGTGTAATTGAATTTCCATATAGAATTTAATAGATGGTATTATGTATATGTGTGTGAGATGAAAAGTGATTGAAGTTTCCATATGTATGTATTGGATGACGTTTGAATCCATCCAAAGATAAAATTGGTCTCATGTTGGATATTTCAACAACAACAATCAAGACGTTTTGAATTATTCTTGAAGTCTAGATATTGGGGGAGTTTTTGGAAGAAATATGATGGAGTGGGTTATATTAATTGTGTTGGATTTTGTTTTAATTATATCGATATTATTCAAAAACACGTTTCATATGAGTTGACTGTGTTTATAGTGTAATTGATTTGATTCTTTAGATATTTTGTCGTGATTTTATATCATGTAATGAGTTCCCTATATATGTTGTTGAAGGAAGAAGTCTCATATTATAAATCATGGGTTTTTACTATACAAGTTAACTGAAGAATAAGGTTTGCGTCATAAAAAATTACCACACTACAAATAAGACTTTTTAGGATATTGGTTACCCAATTTATTTAAAGGACATCATTACATAAGGATTTGGATATACAATAAATAAGACTGAATATATTTTCCATGTCACTAGAATATTGATGACATATACACTATAAAGGAGTGACCATGTCACAATGGTAGTTAAGATGAGTTCATCGTGTAATGGAAGGAGGACTATGATTCAAAAGATAGGAATATGTTATTTTAGTTTGTTTTAGAATGTTGAAGGAGCATTCATTCTAATTGAGGTATCACACCATAACCAGTTTAGAGAAAGTCATTTTACACTACAATAGAGGCTTCCACACTCATATTATTAGTTGCATGTAATTTCATGGGTCTATAGAATTTCAGACCTACACATTAAAAAGATTTATTTACACCAAAAAGGATTTTAATAAATTTCCAATGCCATTGGACTTTCTAATACCTCTACACCATAGTGAACATGTTACATTAAAATGTGTTCAGGAAATTGATAAATAATTAATTTGAACTACAATGTCATGTTGTAAAGGATGAGACTATATCATGAAGGGTGGAAAATTTTATTAGATCTACCAACCATGAATAATTGGATTTATCTAGTACGTTTGGTGTTTATTAAACCTTATTTAATACCAACATAAATCAGATAGTGAATATTTGAAGGAATATAATCCTAGGGTTGATTTTGATGTCGAAGGTTTGAATTTGAAATTAAAATTCAAACTAAAATAATTGCAGTGTTGTTGTTCATGTTATAAAACTACAATAGAGAGAAGTAAAAATAAGGGTATTTTTTGGATTTTCACAAAATTTTAGAATACAAAGAGATTTTCCAGAAGAAGAAATATTTATAGAAATTATTATACTAAAGATAGATTATTTGTCAGTAGAAGTGAAGAATAACCACTGTATTCCTATTTTTAAATTAAAAAAACGAGATATAGAAGAAAGAGATCCAATGTAATTTTATTGTAAACTGGAGTGGAGGAAAAGAATATAAAAAGAGAAAAGAAAGAGAAGTATTGTGTAGAAGAGTTTTTTCAGGTGATAAGAATTCATAAAACCCCTATAAGAAAGGCGTTCATAACATTCTACTATGAAGATAATGAATAAAGTGTTGTGTATTTAATTCTTAAAAGGAAATAGAAGTGAAAGAAGTGATTGCAGCATATCAGTTTTCTACAATAAAAAATAAAAATATGTTTTATATAGAATTGTGGATACAAATAGAAGAAATAACACTATATTGTCTTAGGGAATAAGAAGAGGAAAGTTTAAGAGAATTTATACCATTTTAGTGTTATAAATTGTTGTTGGAATATCTTTTTGTTACCTCTATATTGGTTTTGATGGTATGGGATGTACCTAGATCTACGATCTACCGAAAAAGTGTGTGGGATGAATATAAGATGTTTTATGGAGACTATAGTGTAAACCAGGCCGTTTAATATTAGTGGGTTGTGTTATCGTGGAGGAATATAGTTCATTCCATGGACTATTAATCTCACATTGATTGGTCAACTATGTAAACTACTTTTCCTATTCTGTGTGTGTGCTTAGTTGAGCCATAATAAATAAGGCAGGTGGTCTAGACTGTAATTGAAACACTAAATTAATAATGAAAAAGAAAATAAATGAGAAATGGATAAAACATTAATGTAAAAAATAGATTTAATTTCACTAGCAATGATCCCCCCACTCGTTGTGGTTGATATCCTATTTTATCCCCATTAATTGGTATAAGATTCTAGTTCACCCTAGATTGGATTCAAAATATTTGATTTTTTTCCCTTTTAGTATATTTTATTTTTCTGTCATGTTTCATAATGTAGTGTAGTTTTGGTAATGATTTCTCTCTTTCAAATAAAAATTCATTTTGTACCAAGTCATTGATAAAAAATTGAAAGAAAGAAAATAAGAATATAAAAAAGTTATACTCTATCCAAAAGAAGAATAATTCTCCCCATTAAATTATAGAAATTATGATATATTAGGAAGAAGAAGAGAAAAAATGTTATTTTATGTACAAACAAGTTATTGGATGTACCATTCACCTTAACTAGATCACAGAAGCTAAGTGGTCATGAGGTATGTAAAAATTATTAGGAAAAGTAACCATAATAATAAGAACTAAGTGGATGTAATCATACATTGTACAAATAACATGAAATTTCATTTTGAGATATTTTATGAGATCCTTCTTGTATTTGATGAAAATTTGATGATGCTTTGTTAATTTTTATTTCAAAAAGTCAGAATTTTTCTGAGATACTTTTGATGAAATACAAATAAAGGAAAGGGGGGTGCTTCAAATATTAAACAGTTTTGGTTGGAAAAAATTTTAAACTAGAAGGGATAGGATGTTACAATAATTCCCAATGAAATTTGGATAATTATATGTTGAGCATTAAGATATTCATAGTCATGAAGAAGTTTTGATACAATAAGAAGTTGATGGAAGAAGGAAGTTTCTGAAGCCCAAGATTTCTGGTCTCAAATCCATTAGTATGAGATCACCGAACACAAATTTCTTTGAAGTATGGGAAGGATGATCGTAATGAAAGAAAATGAGGGTACTGAATTTTATCACATAAATAATTCATAAGAAAAAAATATTAGAATAAAGATTTTGAGTATTTTATGTTAATTGGTATCATACTCAGATAAAGAAAGAAGTTCTTGAATTTGATGCTTCTGGAACCAATCCATCAGATGTGGTGCGCCACTGATAATCAAAGTCATGCTAAAACTAATCATCATAATCAAGTATTATTAAAAAAGATAATTGGATGAAGAATTTTTTTAGAGGCTTTTGGTACCAATGAATAATTAATAATGTTTTTTTGGATTCATGAATAAAGTTGAAGTAGTTGAGACCAATGAAAAATCTAATGATAGATCAATCTATAATATAGTCAACCATTTTCAATCAAAATGAATTGTAGGTTACATTTCAAGTGGGTCAAGAGAAAGAATAATTTCATTAACAATTAGTTCAAGAGGAAGAATAACACTTATATGTTTCAATTCGGTCAAGACAATTGAACTAGAGAAAACACCAATTATTAGAGTGAAGCAGAGACCATTTATTCAGATGTAGATCGAAACTGATAACTTAATCAAACTCAAGATCATCAGTCTTGGAAAAAGATGAAAATAATAATGGTTTCAAATAATCTCAAAATGTGATATCAAGGGGTATCTCGAAAGGTTATTTAAAACAATTATGAATGATTTTTCAAGGGGAGCTTAATTTTTGAAGAGCTGAGCCTAATTGTTTATTTGAATATTTTTTCATTTGATATATGTGTATGGACAATTGTAATGAGAATACATGTATTTTCATATAGTAAAATTGGAATGGAGAATCATAATTGTACAAAATATACTTTCCTTCTCATTTACATTTGTTGCATAGAAACATAATGAGATATCTTTAGTTATGATTAGTTTTCAAGTGGTTCTTGAAAAGCTGAGTAAACATACACTTTGATCGTAATCATATAAACATTATGACTCCATCATAATAGGAAAATCAGACTGAAAATAAAAATTATATAGAGGAATTTTTAGAAACTATGATGTGATTTGATGATATAATGATTTTATAAGGATCAAGAAGATTTGATAAACATTTATGAAGTCAAAGATTCATATGAAATTTATTTAAAATTTAATATTAAAAAAAATTGAGAATAAAATATTAAAAAAAATGGCCATAAATCCACTATTGGGGAATGTATAAAATGAGAAGGTACTTTGTGATTTGTAAAACTGATATATTATTGAAGAGACATGTAGATGACTATTCTTTTGTAGAGAGACAAAGTTTCTAGAATGATCTTACCTGAGGATATTTTTCGAACATAAGAATACATGAATGTAGACAACATCATGATTAGAGTTTCCGGATTCAGACTGATAAATCAGACTGGGTTTTATGGACAAAAAAAGTAGTTTAGAACTATTTTAATAGTATTATTACAAATTACTATTATCATATTGATCAAATCAGATCGGGGAATCAGACATTAAAACCGAACGGAGTGTCGTTGCAATGTCCATTAAGTTATTTCTTGCTATTGGGAATGAACTTGAATAATTTTTTTGAAGATTATATTTATTAAAGATGGGAAGGTATAATAGTAACATGTTTCTTAACATTGTTGCACAAATTTTATTACATTGTTTTGCGCTAAATGAAGCACATGTACTTTTGTACATAACATAGTGCTACACGAGTGTTGGGGCATATCTTTCTTATTGTATTACACACAAAAGGATTATTGTCTAGTGGATTATTTTGTATTTTATTTTTTTTAAATATACCAAGGAAGTAGCTACTATTATTGACTAGTGAACTTTTCAAATTCTTTTGTTCGTATAGATGTGTGATTGTTTTGTTTTCAATGAAATTGATAACTCTTTAACATGAGGCAAAGGTTGTTTTAGAAATTGGAAAACATAAAAGAAAAAGATATCACTAATTCACCCCCTCCCCCCTCTTAGTGATTCTTGATCTTGAATTGGAAATTACATAGTAGATATAATTTTATTTTCATCATTTTAATGTTTATAAGTTTTCAAAGTAGCCTAAGGTAAAACCATCCAGCAAATATAAATGGAATTATTATAATGGGAAAGGTTGTGTTAATTTTTGGTAATTATTTATATGGAAAATATATTTTTATTGATTGTGTTTTTAGATTTAAACTTTTGGGGTTATATGATTGTAGAAAAAGGACCAATGGGTAACCATATTTTCTATACTGAGACTGTTTAGTGGCTACTTACCATTATATATTTTTGTTTTTATAAATTCATATAGCTATCTTAGTTTATTTATTTATTGTTTACTATTATTATTCATTATTTATTATGATTATTATTATTCTCTCATTTGTTGTTCTTATTTTTTATTATTCTTGATTTTATTATTATATTTTTATCAAATTTCACAATAGAGGTAATAACAGATTATATAATCACTTTTTTAAGTCTATACAACATAGAGATGAAAATAATAATTTTCATTCAGATAGAGGAATATTACTAAGTATCGTACCCTTAAATTTAATGGAATGTAACTTTATTTAATGATTATTTCTCTTATGTATTGGATATTTGTAAAATTCTATATGTGAATTACCATTTTTCATGCAATTTGTTCTATAATTTACTCTTACATGTTGAAAATGTACTAAAATATATTGACCTGATGTTATTTATTTAAAATTTAGGCTTAATGAATTCTTGAAGTTAAATTCAAAGTAAAATAAATCTAGTCTAATGTATTATAGTAAAATTATATTATACATTGGAAATAGTCAATCCAATATAATAAGAATCTATAGGCAAAAAAACTATTGGTTATTACCCAAAGGGATGAAATATAACATATTTATAGATTACTTTTAGTTAGTATGGATTCATTAAAGAGGTGAATCTTAAACATCTTATTTAGGAAAACTAAGTTAATTTTATGCATTCAATCTTCAATGAAGAACTTCATTACTAATAAAATTATTTTACTCTTATACATATGAGGAAACTTATGTAATATTGGATAGTTATAAATTTCACTAGAGTGTCAGACCTTTACAAATCAATGTATTAATTTTTCATATTCTTAAAACTAGTGAGTTTTATGATTTATAGGGTGATTTTCAATCATAAAAATTGATTGATAATGGCTTGTATAAATATCATCACGGTGTGGTTAAATATTCAACCATGAATGGGTATTCATTTTCACAGTGAACATGGAGAAATTTCTATGAATAATTAAATTAATATTTCATGTTTTTAACATAAGTAGGTTCTTTCAAAGACACTTTATGATAAATTGAATCACCAATTGTTATAATAGTTTTGAAGATGGAATAATCAACATTAAAGTACTTTGTTATTAAAATATGATTATCAAAATATATATCTATAAATTTTGATGTAGAAAAATAAAAAAAACAGAGATTTTTTTGGAAACATTTCAATAATGATCTTGACTTTTTTTATATAAATTCATAATAGAATTTCATCATTCTATGTTGTTTTTTCATTTTTGACTGATCTTATAAATCCATTGAAGATTCATCTATTTATGATTCTTATTCTGAATTTTTTTTATTTATCCAACCCTTTGTTTCATTATGGTAATCGGTTTATATTATTCCTCACAAAAAAATGTTTTTTTCTTGGTTATACATCTATAAAAGATATGTATGTAATTGTTTGTACCTCAACATGAAAAAAAATCTTGTGTGTTGGTTATTCTTCCACTAGAAAAAGGATTTGTGTATCCAGGTTGTAACTCCCCATAAAAATTCAGGTTGATTTAGTGTGTACCATACATCTTAAGGATTATAGTTGTTTGAATAGTAGACATAAGATCTTTATATTCTGAAATAATATAAAAAGTTATTATGTTTTCATTTACATTATTCAATCATTTTACATTTTAATTAAGATTATTCACCCACTCTCTTGACACACAATCATCTATTAATCATGGAAAAAAAATACTTTAGTTTTTAATTTTCTGTTTGTTTTATGATATAAGTAAAACCTTATATGAATAATCCAATTATGTGATGATGGTTACTTTATAAAAATTGGGAATTGAATATGTACCATCACTAAACTATATGGAATTTACATATTATATTCAAATAAGAATGATAATTTTTAAACTATTGATCTAGAGGACCTTACATGAGAAATATTTCATTGTCTTCATGTAATTAGTTATAAGTATTAGATTTTGAATAGATTATTAGGACATTGAAATGTTCAAACCTAAGTTAGAAATATCATAATTGGGATTCTAAAGGATTTTATAGATATTATGATTAATAATTCTTATGTTTATGATCCCTACCAATATAAAATAATATATAATCCATGACTTAAACCTAATAGTGAGGTCTCAACTTCAAATCCTTTATAATTAGTGTACATGGACTTTTTTGGACAAAGATAAACGGAATGTATTGGATAAAAACACAATCTATATATCTTAGTTAATGATTAAATAATATTAACTTAGGTTTATTTTATTTCTCTTAAATAATAAGCACTCCTATTTTTTTAAAGGTATTCTAATCTAGTAACTAAAACAAATTCCCATTATCTATATAATGAGTGATCATGTTAGAGAGTTTTTAAATATTTATTTTTAAGATTATTTGTAGTGAGAAAGTCATTACATGAGTTTTTTTTGGAACCAAACCCCCCCCCCAACAAAATATGTTAGTGGAAATAAGGAATTTAACACTCCAATAAATTTCATAATCTATCCTGTGTGAATTTTTTTTTCAAAGAACATTTTATCTGAATATGTGGGAACTTCTTTCTAGAATATAAATTAATTTTTACATCTCTCATATCCAAAGAAAACGTCTTAGAAATTAAGGTATGGCAGGATTCCAAATCATGGTTACTTTGACTATTTTTTATTCAAATTATTTATTCTAAATTTGAATGATAATATAAATTAAATTGATTGACATTTGGCTAAATCAATTTTTTATGGTTACTCGAACACATGTATGACCAATCATGTGTTTAAAGTATAGAAATATTCATAATATGTAAGGTCTTATATATATTAATAAATAGACTCTACATGATCATTTTCTTATGTTCTAGATTCAAATTCATTCTAAAAGAGTCCCATTTTAGGGAATTCAATCATATCTTCCATTAACATAATGGATCATTAGAAAATTTATTTTTCTATTCTTCTATATCTATGTTAATATTATGTGTAATAAGGAGTAATATTTTTTATCCCACATTGTGTGTATTATTTATAATAAATGGTTTTCAATGACTAAAAATATTTTTATGGATGTTGATATGTTCAAAAATAATAAATAGCTTAGATGTTGGTTGAAATTGGTGATCATGAAGTGCTGATCATAAAATATTAGAGATTAAAAGATTATTAATAAATAAGTTCCCAATAATGTGAAAAACAATTTCTCAGTGTTTTAAGATTAGATAATATATCTTGGAATTTTTTATTAGAATTTGGTTAAGGTACTTACCTTTAAATCATTATAAAATCACCTAATTATTACAAGTAATGTTATTTGGGTGGTTGAAATTCCATATAGAATTTAACAGAGGGGATTATATATATGTATGTGTTTGATGAAAAGTGATTAAAGCTTCCATCTGTATGTGTTGAATGAAGTTTGAATCCATCAAAAGATGAAATTGGCCTCAAGTTGGATATTTCAAAAATTAAAATGAAGAAGTTTGGAATTATTCTTGAAGTCAAGATATTGGGAGAGTTTCTGGAAGAAAGATGATGGAGTGGATTAGATTCATTGTGTTGGATTTTGTTTTATATATATATATATATATATATATTATTCATACACACATTTATTAGGATTTGACTATGTTTGTAGTTTAATTGATTTGATTTTTAAGATATTTTATAGCTATTATTTATCATGTAATGAATTCATGATAAAAGTTGTTGAAGGATGAAGTCTCAAACTATAAATCATGGTTTTTCACTTTAGAATTTTACTGCAGAATAAGGTTTGCATCATAAAAAAATACCACACTACAAATAAGACTAATCAGGATATTGGTAACCCTATTAATTTGATGGAATCCATTACATAAGGATTTGGATGTACTATAAATAAGTCTGAATATATTTTCCAGGTCACTAGAATATTGAGGACCTATAGTCTATAAAGGGGTAGCCATGTCACAATGGATGTTAAGATGAGTTCCTCGTGTGATGGAAGGATGATTATGATACAAAGGATAATAATAGGGCATTTTTTGTTTCTCTATAATTTTGAAGGATCTTTCATTGTAATTGAGGTATAACGCCACAAACTGTTTAGAGAAAGACAGTTTACACTACAAGATAGGCTTCCATACTCATATGCTTAGTCATCTATAATTTCATGGGTCTAGATATTTTGACACATAAACATTGCAATTATTTCATTACACATAAAAGGAATTTATGAATTTTTCTATGCCACTGGACTTTGTAATACCTGCACTCCATAGTGAAATCATTACATTAAAATGGGTTCAAGAAATTAAAAAGAAATTTATTTGAACTACCATCTCATTCTGTAATGGATGAGACTATTTCATGAAGGGTGGAAAACATATAAGATCGATCAACCATGATTCATCGGCTTTATCTAGGAGGTTTGGGGTTTATTAAACCTTAATAAATACCAACATAAATTAGCTAGTGAATATTTGATGTAATATAATCCTAGGATTGAGTTTGATGTTCATGTTTTGAATTTGAAATTATAATT
The DNA here is from genome assembly GCA_963277665.1 of Viscum album. Lineage (NCBI taxonomy): Eukaryota > Viridiplantae > Streptophyta > Magnoliopsida > Santalales > Viscaceae > Viscum > Viscum album. The sequence continues at coordinate 60,899 of CAUJRU010002093.1, forward strand.
CGAACTAAAATAATTGGAGGGTTTTTGTTCATGATATACAACTACAATAGAGAGAAGAGAAAATAAATTTATTTTTTCGATATGCACAAAATTTATGAATAAAAAGATATTTTCCAAAAGATGATATATTTAAAGATATTATTCTTATAAAGATTGATTATTTGTCAAAGGAAGTGAACAACAACCAGTGTATTCCGATTTTTAAATTGAAGTATGAGATATAAGAGAAATATATCCAATGAAATTTTATTGTACACTGGAGTAGAGGAAGAAAATATAAATAGGGAAAAATACGGAGAAGTGTTATGTAGAAGAGTTTGTTCAATTGATAAGAATTTTTAAAACCCCAACCAGAATAAAATTTATCACATTCTACTATAAAGATAAAGAAGATAATGTTTTGTATTTCATTTTTCAAAGGAAATAAAAGTGCAATAAGTGATTGACGCATATCATTTTTTACTATAAAAATGTAAAATACGTTTTATATAGTTTTGTGCATAGAAATAGAAGATATAACATTATATTTTCCGAGAGGAGAACAAGAAGAATATCTTAGAAAATTTATAACAAGGAAGTATTCTAAATTGGTTTTAGAATATCTTTTGGTTACCTCTACATTCATTGTAATGGTATGGGATGTACCAAGATCTAGGCTGTGCAAATAATGTTTGTCGGATGAACATAATATGTTGTCATGAGACTAGAGTGTAAACCTCACTGATTGATATTAGTGGGTTGTATGATCGTGGAGGAATGTAGTTAATGCCATGGACTAGTAATCTCACATTGAATGGTAAACCCAATAAACTACTATGCCTATTGTGTGTTTGTGTGCTTATTTGAGCCATAATAAATAATGAAGGTGGTTGAGAAAATAATAGAAACACTCACTTAATAATGAATACACAAAAAAAAATGGTATAAAAAAATTAAAGTACAAATTTATTTACTTTCACTTGCACTGATCCCTCCCAATCGGTGTGGCTGATAACCAGTTTTATCTCCTTTAATTGGTAGAAGATCTTTGTTCACCCTAGATTGGATTCAGTATATTCGAAGTTGTTCCCATTTAGAATATTTTATTTTTCTTTCTTGTTTCATAATATAGTGTAGAATTGGTAATGATTTATCTACTTCCAATCTAAATTCATTTTCTACCATGTACTTGATAAAAAATAAAATGAATGAAAATAAGAATATGAAGAAGTGATTACTCTAATCAAAAGAATAATAAGTATCCCCATTCAATTATAGAAATGATAATATGTTAGGAAGATGTACAGAAAAAAAAGTTGTTTAATCTACTAACAAGTTTTTGGATGTACCTTTCTCCTTAACTGAATCACAGAAGCTAATTAGTTATGAGGTATGTAAATATTATTATGAAAAATAACCAATAGAAGAACAACTATGTGGAAGTGATCATACATTGTCTGATTCACAAGACATATATCTTGAAACATTAAAACATATCTATATTATTTTCCCCAAGAAATATTTTTATTAAGTATGTTATTTTTGATAGTCAGCATGAATATATCACCCAACATGACGGTGAGGTAGATATCTTGGATATAGTTTTGAGAAAGAGTTATCTAACTTTCATAAATCTCTCTTAACAGGTAATTTTGCAAGAAGAGGTGTGTAAGGAGCCTAATGAAAGATTCTCCAAATTTAAAGAAGATTATCTCAACACAATACAAAAAGAAAATGGGACCACAAAATAGATTTAGTAGAAGATCCATGTGTAAAGACCCAAAAATTTCAAGGAAATTTTTTTCTTAATTTTCTTTGGAATTTTACAAGAACGCAGTTTCTGACGGTGCCTGATTCCGAGGTCCGGTGTGCCCGGAATAATTTTCTGAAGTTTGCCTCGGGTACGTTCAGTGAATGAATGAGCGGGAATTTCTAACTTTTGAACCGGTGCTCAGAATTGAAATTTGATGGCACCGATGAACTCGCAACGCCGATATTCACTTAAGGAGACCTTTTCCGATGTTGCATTTTATGCGGGTTGAGAGTTAGTTTTGGGGGGAATTAGAAGAAGTTAAATAAATTGTGGAACACAATTTATTTTTAACCTTGTTGGTTATTTCCTCCCAAAGGGAGTTAGAGGTGGGGCCCACATCCACATAACCTCCCTTGAGAGGAAAAAGTGTGCTGGGGCCCACACGAGCCCTAACTCTTCATCTTCCCTTAAACTCCCCAACAAATCTACTCTAATTAATTTGACAACTTATGTAATTAATTTGGTGAGTTACATGTATGTTATTTTGAAATTCAAACAGTTGAATTTCAAATGCTTTGTTGTGTTAATAAAATAAGTTTAGAACTTATTTTGTTAGGGGTTGTTGTTGGGTTGTTGGAGAGCTTTTTGGGAGAAAAACCTAAGTAACACCTTCTTACACGACGAAGAACGCGAAGAACACTATTCTTCAACGAAGAACTTCTCCGCCGAAGAACACAGTTCTTCCACGACGCCGTATCCGCGACGCGACGTTCTTCTTCCGCGTCGTCTCTTCCGCGACGGTTTTCCGTGACAAAATCGCCATCAACGACTTCGAATCCTCGCTTCGCGACGTCGACGTTATTTCCCCACGACGCCCGACCTCCGCGACGCTCGTCTTCCGCGTGTCGTTGACGAACACCGTTCCTGAACCGAGGTAGGGGTTTGAATCTTTTTAAGTTGGTGATTCTTTACTTCATATATGAAACATAAATCTGACAGCCATGTTCCAATTTTTATTAAAATTAAAAATTGTGAAGGTCAAACGTTTTACGTTTCGGCCAACTGCGATCGATATAACGGGAGGGAATCGGTCCGCACAAACATGGCTGATACCCCTCCCCCCTTTGCTATTATTCGTTTGATTAGCAAAGACGGTAATGCATCGTTTGCACCGCGCTTGTGCGGATGGAAACGTGAACGATGCGGGCCACGACAAAGAAAAGTGACGCCGTCGCGCTGCACCGAGGATTGCGAACAAGGCCGCGGTCGGAGTCAGGCAGCGGCGAAGTGGCGCAGCGCCATCGGGTCGCCCTGGAAAACCACAAAGACGACGCTATTCATTTTGACGTGTGGATTGGCGGGCGACGACGAAGCAGGCCGTTTAGGCATTTGAATCCCTTCGTAGTGAAGTTGGGGTCCCGGGGGGACCATAGGTGAAGACGACGGGAGGAACGGACCACCGGAGTGCGTCCGGTGGTCCGAGGAAGGCGGCGGCGGCGCTCCACCGCAGGGATGGTGGCTGGCGGATCCGCCGCCGGCATCAATTAGCGGTGGGCGGGGGACACCCTGCTCCGCGAATCGGATCGGCCATGCTGGCCGAGCCGCGGCCGGCCCGTCGGGCCGGACCGCGCCGGGCAGGGCCGGGCCGGGCCCAGCCGGAGCAGACCCGGGTCGGGTCGACCCGGTTCGGCCGACCCAGGGGGGGTCAGGCCGGGTCGGCCCTGGCCCAGACCCCCGTTTTCGGACCACTTTCGGTCAAATGTCAATAACATGGGCTACGGGCCTCCAAACGACTCGCCATCAGCAGCAACGCGATCCTTGGATCGAGACGGTCGTTTCTGTATATCGCACTGATGGTTTCAGAATACATTGAATTCGGCCGGGTTGTTTCGTACACGAAACCAACCGGGCCCTCGGAGCGGAAATGCTCATATCTTGAGCTACGGACGTCTGAATGACGTTTCGTCGACTTTGTTGAGTTCCTCTTAGTGAGACGGATCTTTTGGCATACCCCGCCCGATGTTTGGACACAGGTGGACTACGGTCAGGTTAGTTTTGCCTTAAAACCCAACAGGGCCCCTGGGACGAAAAAGCCAATAACTCTCAGACCGGGCGTCTGATCGACCGCCGTCTACGACGTTGAGTTCCAGTTGACGATACGGAACTTTTGGATACATCAACTCTGGAATATGTGACAGTTGATGTATCAGCCTCTCGACTCGTGGAGGGGACCCTCCAGAACGAGCTTACTTTGTGCGGGAACCCTAGTGCTGGTTGCGACTGCTACTGCGACTTCGACGACGACGATTGTGCAGAGATCCTCAGTGGACTGCGACGATGAAGACAGCTGGTCTTGTATCCTATGGGGGTCCTAGCTGTGATGCTCTTTTATCCTATGTGGGTCCCAGCTTAGATGATTCAATACTGGTCTTGTATCCTATGTGGGTCCCAGTATAGATGAATCGATGAAGACAGCTGGTCTTGTATCCTATGTGGGCCCTAGCTGTGCTGGTCTTGTATCCTATGTGGGTCCCAGCTTAGATGATTCAATACTGGTCTTGTATCCTTTGTGGGTCCTAGTATAGATGAATCAATGAAGACAGCTGGTCTTGAATCCTATGTGGGTCCTAGCTGTGCTGGTCTTGTATCCTATGTGGGTCCCAGCTTAGATGATTCAATACTGGTCTTGTATCCTATGTGGGTCCCAGTATAGATGAATCAATGAAGACAGCTGGTCTTGTATCCTATGTGGGTCCTAGCTGTGCTGGTCTTGTATCCTATGTGGGTCCCAGCTTAAATGAAACAATGAAGATGGCTGGTCATGTATCTTATGTGGGTCCCATCATAGATGATTCAGTATCTATATTTGATCATCCCTTTCACCTTTTGATGAAGTATTTCTGTGTGAGCTGAATCCTGTTTGTTTTACTGTGTGGATTTTGTTGAACTATCCTGTGTGGATTTACTGTTTACTCTTCATTGTGGATTGTGTTGAGCTATTCTATGTGTATTACTTTTTCTCTCCTTCGTGGATTGTGTTGTGCTACTCTGTGTGAGTATACGTTTTGCTTTCTTGTGTGGATTGGGTTGTGCTTGGGCTCGGATGTTGGAGCCGAACGGAATTGATGACTTAGGTATATGTATGGGCATATACCGAAGCAGTGTCGGTTGTTACTTCATGATTGTATCTTTCCTTTGTGGATTTCGGGAGACCTTCAGGGGTCTCTGGGTCCCTACTGAGTTGCTTATATTCACCCCTGCATGGGCTACGCCCACACTACGTTGTGTTGGTTACAGACGACGGACAACGTTGATCGTGGTTGAGGTTTGGAGAGCAGGATGGTACCTGGAGGTGTACCACTGGGCGGGACGTACTCGGAGCGGACGACGGGACCTGAGGAGTAGTGGAGCTATATGTACCCACCCTTCAGGTGGGATTTCCAGTGGACAGCTCGGCGTAGCGGCTTTTACTTTTCCATTGTTGTTTTCCATTTCGAGTTGTACTTTACTTTCAGTTTTGGTTTGTATACTGGCCCACGTACTTTCCTCACTTACAGTTGTACTCAGGTTTTACTTAGTGTTTACTTTTTCTGCTTGTTTACTCTGTGGTGCTTGTTTACTTTACAAAGTAAATGCCTTCCCTTTTTACCGGGATTTACGCCTTGGTGCTAGTCGCCAGCCCCTGGCCTATGGAAGGCGGGCTTGGGTTAGTCACGGCACGGGCCCCGAGGACGGGTCGTGACAAATTGGTATCAATGGAGTTCGGTTCTTCCGCGAACTCTGATCTTTTCTATGTAAAGAAATAGTGTTTAGCGTATTTAGTGTGGTTATCAATCCAGGGAGTCCAGTGATGGTGTGGCGGCCGACGTATCCGTACACCAGGACCCTGACTTCTAGTTTCTGACTTAATGCATGAAAACATTGATTGCATGTGTGTTTCAAGTTTTCTTTGTGATTAATTTGTATCATCTCACTAGGTATAATGTTCTGACCGTGGTGCACCTATTTTCTTTTCAGGATCGCCCCACGATGGCAGCCAGCTAGGGTTCCGAGAGTCGAGCGTGACGACAGCCCACCGAGTGACGAGGTCTCTGTGCAGGGCCCTTTGTCAGTAGTGGCACCGGCGGTAGCTCTACCCGCCGAGCCACCGATGCTTCTAGCACCAGCCACTGACAATGCACGCCGCCTCAGTGCACTACATGAGTTTCAGCATCAGCGACCGCCCAGGTTCCCGGGGAGACGGACCCCCAGGAAGATGAGGACTGGATGGAGGCAGTCGTACGAGTTTTCAGGCTAGTGAGGACACCAGCAGACCTCATGGTGATCCTCGCAGCGAGCCTACTGCACGCAGCAGCGGGCCGATGGTGGAGCTTGATGCTCCAGGTGCAGGACGAGATATTTCTTCTCTGGACGTACTTTGATAGCATCTTCTGCTCCGAGTTCATCCCATCCACCCCCCCCCCCCCCCGTGCGGTGCGCATTCAAGAGCTTCTTCAGCTGCGGCAGGACAGCTTGACAGTGGCCCAGTACCCTGGGAGATTTACTGATCTCTCGCGCTACTCCACGAATATGGTTCGAGACCCGTTCTTCTGGGCTCGAACCTTCGAGAAGGGACTGAGGCATGAGATCAGGGCTTCGATGATCTCCCTCAACATTCCGACACAGGCAGAGGTGTTGGAGAGAGCCCTTCTAGTGGAGAGTTGTTTCGCCGAGTAGACTCCAGTGACAGGGCCCTCCGTAGGACGACCCGTAGCAGGGGCTTCTGCAGTTGGTAGTAGACAGGTGACGCAGAGGTCCAAATGGGCCAGACCATCAGATGGGCAGTCACTGGATGAAGATTCGGTTGTGTGGGGCACACGAAGGAGAGCCAACTACACGAGGGGAAAGCATTGATACGCATGCAGCGGGTGAGGTCACATGGCTCGAGACTGCCCGACTCGTCTTACAGATGAGCAGTAGGTGGTAGAGGAACCTCCCAGACAGAGGTTCGGCCACGGTGGTCCACAGGGTGCAGGCGGATGAGGCAGAGGAGCTGGCTGAGTAGCCGATAGTTGGAGACAATTTGAGGTGTTGCCACCACCACCACCAGGAGGTCCTCCCCGACCGCAGGGATTTGGTGGACATGCGAGAGCTCATCTTCAGGCAGCTGAGGCATTCGATCATGGAGCTCTGGGAGCAAATGGACAGGAGCAGAACTAGTGGATACGTCTTTTCTACTTCTAGTTCCTTGTTGCTACTGTGTAGCGTCTTTGTATTATGAGCTGCAAAAATATAAGACGCATACCTTTGTGATGTTTTCAATCCTGTCCTCTTTTGTGTTGTTACTAAGAGATTCCAGTTTTGACGGTTGACTTGACCCTCACTTGAGAGACATCAACTGGAGGAGACCCAGTTACCACACACTGATGCCGACAGTGTGACTCAACCCTTGGAGGTGAGAGTAATGGTTGGATCTCTTGGTAGTAGCGTCGAGGCCTTACGACGTCATCCTTGGTATGGATTAGTATCATCTATGTCAGATTGACTGTATTAGGCAAAGAAAGTGGTTCATCCAAGGGATGAGACCTGATTTCTCTTATTGGAAAAAGAAATCATAGCATCTCTTGTAGGGCCAAAGGTGGTCCAGGCCACGATAGAGAAGGTCCAGGACATCCTGGAGCGGATGAAGACAGCTCAGAGCCGACAGAAGTCTTTCACTGACAAGAGGCGGAGGACACTAGAGTTTGAGGATGGCAACCATGTCTTCATGCGGGTCTCACATCGACGTGGATTATGGATATTTGTCCATTGTGGCAAGTTGTCTCCATGCTTCATCGGACCCTTCCAGGTCCTCAGCAGGATTGGCGAGGTGGCTTACCCCCTAGCTCTACCACCTTTGTATCCCTAGTTTGTGTTGAAGCTTTATGGGGACTTAAAGCCCTATGGTGGGAGTAATGTAAAGACCCGGAAATTTCAAGGAAAATGTTTTCATAATTTTCTTTGGAATTTTACAAGAATGCGGTTTCTGACGGCGCCTGATTCTGAGGTCCGGTGTGCCCGGAATCATTTTCAGAAGTTTGGCTCGGGTACGTTCAGTGAACGAAGGAGCGGGAATTTCTAACTTTTGAACCAGTGCTCGGAATTGAAATCTGATGGCACCAATGAACTCGCAGTGCCGATATTCGCTTAAGGAGACCTTTTCTGAGGTTGTGTTTTATGCGGGTTGAGAGTTAGTTTTTGGGGGAATTAGAAGAAGTTAAATAAATTGTGGAACACAATTTATTTTTAACCTTATTGGTTATTTCCTCCCAAAGGGAGTTAGAGGTGGGGCCTACATCCACATAACCTCCCTTGAGAGGATAAAGTGTGTTGGGTCCCACAAGAGCCCTAACTCTTCATCTTCCCTTAAACTCCCCAATAACTCCACTCTAATTAATTTGACAACTTATTTAATTAATTTGGTGAGTTACAAGTAAGTTATTTTGAAATTCAAACAATTGAATTTCAAATGCTTTGTTGTGTTAATAAAATAAGTTTAGAACTTATTTTTTTAGGGGTTGGTGTTGGGTTGTTTGAGAGCTTTTTGGGAGAAAAATATAGGGAACACCTTCTTCCTCGACGAAGAACGCGAAGAACACCATTCTTCAACGAAGAACTTCTCCGCCGAAGAACACGGTTCTTCCGCAACGTCGTATCCGCAACGTGACGTTCTTCTTCCGCGTCGTCTCTTCCGTGACGGTTTTCCACGACGAAATCTCCGTCAATGACTTCGAATCCTCGCTTCACGATGTCGACGTTCTTTCCCCGCGACGCCCGACCTCCGGGACGCTCGTCTTCCCCGGGTCATTGACGAACACCGTTCCTGAACCGAGGTAGGGGTTTAAATCTTTTTAAGTTGGTGATTCTTTCCTTCATATATTAAAGATAAATCTGACGGCAATGTTCCAATTTTTATTTAAATTAAAAATTGTGAAGGTCAAATGTTTTATGTTTCAGCCAACTTCTATCGATATAACGGGAGGGGATTGGTCCGCAAAAACACATCCCATACCCCTCCCCCCTTTTCTATTCTTCGTTTGATTAGCAAAGACAGTAATGCATCGTTTTCACCGCGCTTGAGTAGAAGGAGACACGAAAGATGCGGGCCACGATGAAGAAACGCGACGCCGTCGCGCCGGACCGAGGATTACAAACAAGGCCGCGGTGGGAGTCGGGCCGCGGCGAAGGGGCGCAGTGCCATCGGGTCGCGAAGGAAAACCACAAAGGCGATGCTATTCGTTTTGACATACGGATTGGCGGGCGGCGATGAAGCAGGCCGTTTAGGCGTTTGAATCCCTTCGCAGTGAAGGTGGGGTCCCGGGGGGGACCATAGGCGAAGACGGTAGGAGGAACGGACCACCGGAGCGCGTCCAGTGGTCCGCGGAAGGCGGTGGTGGCGCGCCGCAGGAAGGGATGGCGGTCGGCGGATCCGCCACCGGCATCAATTAGCGGCGGGCAGGGGACACCCCGCTCCGCGATTCGGCTCGGCCACGCTGGCCGAGCCGCGGCCGGCCGGTCGGGCCGGACCGAGTCGGACCGAGCCAGACCGAGTCGGGCCAGGCCGGCCGGGCCCATCCGGGTCAGACCCGGGTCGGGTCGACCCGATTCGGCCGACCCAGGGGGGTCGGGCTGGGTCGGATCGGGCCCAAACCCCCATGTTTGGACCACTTTCGGTCAAATTCCCGTAACATGGGCTACGGGCCTCCAAACGACTCGCCGTCAATGGAAACACGATTCTTGGATCGAGACGGTCGTTTTAGTATATCGCATTCAATGTTTCAGACTACTTTGTGTTCGGCCGGGTTGTTTCGTAAACGAAACCAACCGGGCCCTCGGAGAGGAAACACTCATATCTTGAGCTACGGACGTCCGAATGACGTGTCATCGACTTTGTTGAGTTCTTCTTAGTGTGACGGATCTTTTGGCATACTCCGCCTGAGGTTTGGATGCAGGTGCAGTATTGTCGGGTTAGTTTTGCCTTAAAAACCATCTGGGCCCCTGGGACGAAAAAGCCAATAACTCTTAGACCAGGCGTCTGATCGACGCGTCGTATGCGACGTTGAGTTCCTGTTGACGATACAGAACTTTTGGATATATCAACTCTGGACTATGTGACAGTTGATGTATCAGCCTCTCGGCTCGTGGAGCGGACCCTCCCTAACGAGCTTACTATGTGCGGGAACCCTAGTGCTGGCTGTGACTGCTACTGCGACTTCGACGACGACGATTGTGCAGAGATCCTCAGTGGACTGCGACGATGAAGACAGCTGGTCTTGTATCCTATGTGGGTCCTAGCTGTGCTGGTCTTGTATCCTATGTGGGTCCCAACTTAGATGATTCAATACTGGTCTTGTATCCTATGTGGGTCCCAGTATAGATGAATCGATGAAAACAGGTGGTCTTGTATCCTATATGGGTCCTAGCTGTGCTGGTCTTGTATCCTATGTGGGTCCCATATTAGATGATTCAATACTGGTCTTGTATCCTATGTGGGTCCCAGTATAGATGAATCAATGAAGACAGCTGATCTTGTATCCTATGTGGGTCCTAGCTGTGCTGGTCTTGTATCCTATGTGTGTCCCGGCTTAGATGATTCAATACTTGTCTTGTATCCTATGTGGGTCCCAGTATAGATAAATCAATGAAGACAGCTGGTCTTGTATCCTAAGTGGGTCATAGCTGTGCTGGTCTTGTATCCTATGTGGCTCTCAGCTTAAATGAAACAATGAAGACGGCTGGTCTTGTATCCTATGTGGGTCCTAGCTTAGATGATTCAGTATCTATATCTGATCATCCCTTTCACCTTTTGACGAAGTATTTCTGTGTGAGCTGAATCCTGTTTGTTTTCCTATGTGGATTGTGTTGAACTATCCTATGTAGATTTACTGTTTACTCTTCTTTGTGGATTGTGTTGAGCTATTCTATGTGGATTACATTTTCTCTCCTTCGTGGATTGTGTTGTGCTACTCTGTGTGATTATACGTTTTGCTTTCCTGTGTGGATTGGGTTGTTCTTGGGCTCGTATGTTGGAGCCGAACGGAATTGATGACTTAGGTATATTTATGGGCATATACCAATGAAATGTCGGTTGTTACTTTGTGATTGTATCTTTCCTTTGTGGATTTCGGGAGACCTTCGGGGGTCTCGGGGTCCCTACTGAGTAGCTTATACTCACCCCTACACGGGCTATGCCCGCACTACGTTGTGTTGGTTGCAGATGACAGAGAACATTGATCGTGGTTGAGGCTTGCAGAGCAGGACAGTACCTGGAGGTGGACCACTGGACGGGATGTACTCGGAGCGGACGGCGGGACCCGAGGAGCAGTGGACCTATCTGTACCCACCCTTCAGGTGGGATTTCCAGTGGACAGCTCGGCGTAGCAGCTTTTATTTTTCTGTTGTTGTTTTCCCTTTAGAGTTGTACTTTACTTTCAATTTGGGTTTGTATACTGGCCCACTTACTTTCCACACTTACAGTTGTACTCATTTTTTAATTAGTGTTTACTTTTTCCGCTTGTTTACTCTGTGGTTCTTGTTTACTTTACAAAGGCAATGCCTTCCCTTTTTACCGGGATTTACGCCTTGGTGCTAGTCGCCAGCCCCTGGCATATGGAAGGCGGGCTTGGGTTAGTCACGGCACGGGCCCCGAGGACGGGTCGTGACACCATGTATTAAAGGATGTTTTAGAAATTAGTATTAATGCAAAGGATTTGCAATTATAAGTAATATCAACGTGGGTAAAGAATCTTGAAACATTGTTTCATGATATGATAAAAATGAATGATGTATAAGTTTTAAAAGATAAGAAGTAATTTGAAGACATTTTTAAGGGTGTTTAAAATTAAAAATAAATTCTCAACATGAAATTTCTCCAAATATATATCATGTTAGTAAATTTTGAATTTTCTCATGCCATTACTTTGTAGGGAAAAAAATGAAGGAGGAGATTGTCCCACAGACCATTAAAAAGATTATTTTTGTGTTCTGGGGCCTTTATTTTGTTTAATGGGGATATTTATATCATGTGATTATCATTCTCAATAATTCTCAAAAAATTGGTACCATTGATATCTAAATTTCATGATTACTATTAATTTATTTTCATGAAAAATATAAGGTTAAAAACAAAACCATTGTAAATATGGGTACTTTTATGTGATAAAACATTTACTCTATGGATACAGTGTATAGATAAATTAGATTGAGTGTTTGTTCCCCAATGAAAACTTTACCAATAGTTGATAATTCTAAAAAATATCTTCGTTACATATCTAGAATTTCTAGATAGTAGTCAATTTTGATGACAAGGAAATTGTTTTTTGGAAATTGATTTTAGTTCAGAAATTTTGTGATAGAGACACTGATTGTTGGTATACAACATCAATCTAAAAAGTTCATTAAATTTATATTCCAATGAGAGAAAGCCTAAGATGATGAAAAACCAATAGTTTCATTAGAACCCGTTTTTCTCAAATAGGTTTGTGAAACTTTGAGCTGTCTGAGATGTTTGAAATGGTAGTAGTAATAATAGTTGTTCATGTTTATCCTAGTGTATATAAAATTAATGAAATCAAATAAGAACACCTGAGAATAGTGAAGATCCCGCTTTAGGTAGGACTCAGGACAAGGTTATAAACTAGGTCACTCACATTATGTTTCTGTAAAAAGGACGGGTATATTTTAATAAAAAGTAAAAGGGAAAAATAATACAATTAAATTCAAATATGTTTAAAATAATTAAATTATTTAAAATAACTAATGAAAATAATGAAACTCAGATGATTCCATGTGGTTAACCTAAACAAGATACCAGTGTACCCAATGATATTTTAGTTATTTGAACTTTATGTTTGTAGAGAGCTAAAAAATATAGAATATTAACAATAAAAATCCAATTTTAAAGAAAAGGGAATAGTTCCACATGAAGAAGATAAATTTCTGGAGCTTATTTTATCAAATGAAAACCCTTATAGAGAATAAGTTTTAAAAGGGATATGCAAGATTACTAGACACAACTTCAAAGGTTGTTTGACCATTTTTCCAAAAAAATAAGAAACCCAAACGAGGATGAGGGTTGTATTATATATGTAGGATAATATCACACAAGAAAAATATGGGGATGTGAAAAGAACCGTGACACTAAAGGAAAAATAAAAATTTAAAATTAGATGTGGAAGCATAAAGAGTATAACATCTTGGTTAAAAAAACATCTCAACATTGTTGTCCACATTAAAAATTAATAAGATCCACCTTATTACCTTATCTATAAGTGTTGTATTTGTAATTATAATGCATGGAATTGAAGGTGAAGCATATTATATTTTACAAAACCTGAGATGGAGTGGATAGTATCAATTATTAAAAACAAATATTGAGAATATTTAATCATATATTGATTTCCCAATTAATATTTTAAATTTAAGAAAAGAATCATCATTTATGGAGTTTTATTAGGTGTTGTTAACATTTCATAGCACGAAAACGAGGATCTCATACTTTATTGATTTCACATGTTTTAATTCCAATGAGTATATATTTATGTGATCATCCCTGTTGAAGATATATAAGTTTTCATATCAAGACAATCACATGAATAATATAAATTCTTGTGTATTCTCAATATGAATAATATTATATTTCATATGTTAAAGAGTTTCACTATGATGAATAATGTTTAGAGTTTCTCCTAAAATGTTTTTCAAGTTAATTATAATAAATAATAATATTCTTGGATTTTCATTCCTAATAAATCAAATTATTATATAAGGTTATTGAATAATATTTCATTGAATAAGTATGTTTTATGAATCTCTCATTCTTAGTAACTAATATATGAAACTAATATTACAGGGGGTTTAATTAATAACATAAAATTGGAAGGATTATGAATTTAGATTTTATAGTAAACCCTACAATGTTTTTGAATGTTCTTACTATTTATTCTAGTGGATGCATTAAATTCCGGTTGAAATGATAAATGTGCATCTCATTTGGTATAATTTGTTACCTCTCACGACACATAAACTGTAATTATCAATTGTTTCATCCAGAAATTGTTGGATAGTATCTAAAAATGATTAAAGTATATCTCTTATGTTAGTATAATATTCTTTTATTAATATAAAATTAACACTCTTGTTCTATAAAACTAGTATTGATCATGTAAATATAGAGTGATATGGTTAATGTCACATAGTTACTTATGGGATGAGTCCATTGTTTCTGAATATCTATGTGTTTATTTTCATTAAAGGAGAGATAAATTAAAATGAAATATATTGATGAGAAAGGTAGAGAGAGGAAGTAAACTAAAAAATTGACATAAATGAGTGAGAGAAGAATTAATAAAGTGGAGTTGCATATAGTGAAATATCATTTTTGAGGTAACTATTACTAATAGATACAATAGGGTAGACTGTTGATCCCAATTTGGGTGTTGTATTTTTTTTATCAATGGTTAAAAATTAATAAGGATTATTTGATTGATTTCAATATATTGAAAAATAATAAATAGATTTGATATTGATTGAATATGGTTATGAATAATTTTTCAGTATGAATGGTCGGATATTCCAAGATTGTTTTTTAAGAAGTTCCCAAGAAGGCGTCAACTTGTTCTAAATGTATGAATAATGAAAAGAATGTCATGGGAGATTAGTTTGGAAATACTTTTAAGTCATTTAAATTAAATCATTATGATATAATCATATTTTGTAGGAAAATTTAATTAGGATTTTAAATTTACATAGAGAATTTATTAGTGAGAATTCTATATCTCTGTGATGAATGGTTGTTGAAGTCTCTATCTACATATATTTTATGAATCCTGAAGCTAGAAAAAGTTAAAAGTTAGTCTAAAGTTATGTATTTCAATATACGAAATAAATAGGTATGAAAATATTCTTTACTTCCATTTTTTGAACATAATGGTCATGTTTTCTTGTGTTTCCTATATTTTTAATGAAAATAAATTGTTGGTGTTGGCTAGGGAAAGATATTGGAGTGGACATGATCCATTGTGTTGGATTCTGTTGTCAATACATAAATAATATTCAAATACACATTCATTTGTGAAGATATAGTGTTTTTTGTGTAATTAAAATGATTTTTAAACTAGTTTATAGTGATAATATGTCATCTAAGAAGTTCATTATGTAATCTGTTGAAGGATGTTGTCTCACACAACAAAGCTTGGGTTTTTTGATGTAGAGGTTGATTAAATAAGAATATTTTCACCATAAAAAAATATCACACCCAAAAAGAGACAGTGTAGGGTTTTGGTATCCCTATTTATTTTAAGGAATACAATATATAAGGAGTTTGAAATTCTACAAATAAGTCTGAACATATTTTCCATGTGACTGAAATATTGAGGATCTTTATGTCATAAATGAGTAACCATGTCGCAATGGATATTGAGTTGAGGAGACCATGTCATGGAAGGAGTAATATTCCAGAATAGAGAGGAAAATTCTATTTTTGGTATCTATATATTTTTAATGTATAATACACCATAGGATAGGATTCCATAATAGAATGCTCAGTTGTGTGGAATCTGGTGGGTTTTGGAGATTTTGAGACCTCTATGTTGTAATGCTTTTTTTAAACAATAAAATTCAATAAGAATTTTTTTCATGTCACAATACATATTAGGACCTCTATGATTAAATGATCACATCACAAGACAATGTTTTCATGTAATGAAAAATTAATTGATTTGAACTACCATATCACACTACAAAGAAGAATTTTATATTGTGAAGGGTAAAAAACTAGGCAGTTTGATTCTCCTTGATGACTATGATTCATCTAAGAGGGTTTGTGGTTATTTCATCCAAAAGAACTACCAATTTTACTTGAAGGGTGATGATTCAATTTAATATAATACAAGTGATGAGTTTGATGTTGCTTTGTTAATTTTTTATTTCACATTCAAATTTGATATAAAAATGGATGGATATTATGCATGATATACATATATAAAAGAGAGAATAAAAAATAAGTTGATTTTTTTAGTAAGTTTATAATTAGATAATATAATGATATTATCCAAAAGAAGAGATATTTTACTTATATTATCTTAAATTTGGATTATGTGTTAATACATGAGAAAAATAATTAGTGTATTAATGTTTGTAAATTGACTTATAAGATAGAGAAGGAAGAGATATAGTGTAGCATTATTTTGTACTAAAATGGAAGAATAAATGATGAAGAGTGAAGAATAAGGTGAAGTGTTTGTGTAGTAAGAAATAAGTCTTGAAACCTCCACATGAAATGGATCCATCACTTTTTATTATGAATAAAAATTGGAATATGTTGTTTATTTTAGTTTACATGGGAAATAGAAGTGCAAGAAAATTTTGTAGCATATCAGTTTGTAACTGTGAATAAGAAGTCAATGAAGATGTATGTAATAGCACGAATACATATAGGATAAGTAACATTATACTTTTTAAGGGAAGGAGAAGAAGAAATATACATCACAACAGCAATAAGGTAGCAATCCAAATTAGTTTCAAAGTATCTTATTTTTTACTTAATATTCATTATAAAAGCATGGGGTGTATTTGAGTGTGATATTAACTTCAAAATTGTTTGGTATTCACACTCTATGTTGTTGGGATACTATATCATAAAGAATATATGTTTATATTTATGGTGTGTGTGATTCTGAAGGGATCTAATTCAAACTAAATACCGTAAATCTCACATTGAGTGGTGAACCATGTAAATTTTTGTGCCTCTTGATTTTGTGTGTTTGGATGTTATATAATAAAGAAGAAATGGTGTCAAGTGAACAAGAGAACCCCTCAAATAATAGTGATAATGGTAAAAATGAAAAAGGTTAAAAAAAATATTATAGTCCAAATTGATTTAAAATCCCCAACACCGATTAATCCTCCCCCCCCCCCCCCGATGTGGTTTATTTTACCCACCCGATCAGTTTGGTTCATATCAAATATGGTCCTTAACATATTTTAGAGGATGTTGAATAGAAAGAAAGATTAAATATAGAACATGTCAATTCTTAAAATAATATTTAGTTTTATAGTTATGTTCCCATTGAAGGATGATTGTGATATATTGTATTTTTTGTCTATAGTTTCAAGAAATGTTTATGACTAAGTAGAAGGTTAAGATACCAATGGATGTTTCAAAAGAAAGTACACTAGAAGAATATATTCCAAATATGTGAACCATTTGAAGGAGTAACACCATTGGTTCGGGATATACGTATAGAATATGACTAGAATCAACTAATATTAGAGGAGTTATTGCTGCTGTTTGATAGAGGATATTTACATGGGAATTTTTATATATGAAAGAAACTAAAAACTAAATATTTTTTTATAACTGATAATCATTGTAATTTTGAATAATTACTTATAATAGAAAATATTTTTCAACAACATTTGGTTTTAAAAAAGTAAGTACACGTAGATATATAGATTGAATAATCCAATGAATATTAAAAAGGATATATGTTCACTAGAAGAAAAGTGCATTGGGTGATGAACCATCATAATTAATAAGAATATTTTCTAAATAATATAAAACTGAAGTTAAAACCCTCAGAATAAAAATAGTGAAGTTAATGATACCATTATGATCGGAAGGATGAACAAATCTAAAGAATCAATAGTCCTTATGATTTAGTCTAGATGACTAAAAGGTTAACATCACCATAAAAAATGAAAACTTCTACCCTAGATATAGAAAAGGTTTGAACTATAGCAATACTAGAAGATACATAGAATATAATAATATTGATGATCTATAAGAGATTTTGTCGAAGATTAAATTAAGAAACTGAAACTACTTAAGTGTTAATAAGTCTAGAGGGAGATTCAAAAAGGTGATTCTCAAAGGTGTTTTATGAGTTAACCAGATATAAATTTTGTAGTTTGTGTGTTGTAATATTGAAATAATTAGTTAGTATTAGAAGAGAACCCTAAACCACTAATGATTTTGAATGAATAGAGTCAGATGATGCAATAATGTTCATTCATAAAAAGAAGGTAACTTTTTTGGAGGACCAATAGTAATCAATGATTAATTTAAAAAATCCTAGTTTCCAAAAGATGATGATTCATGTAAATCATCAGGGGGTTTTGAAGTTACCGAATGACAGATAATCAATGGAAAAACTGATAAAGATCTGAAAAAATGATGATGTTTTCATTAGATTCTTATACTAATGATTATTAGAAGATAGAAGACCAACTCTGAGTGGTATTGAAGTTTATAACACTAGAAGTCATGATTTTCAGTTATGATAAAACACATCGGTTGAAGTAAATATATTGTATCATATATAACAAAAATACAAGTGAATGGTCTATAGTAAGGAGAAGGGGAATATTATATGTATGAATGATTAACGTTTTGTATGTTGGAGGCCAATTTTATCATAAAATATAAAGATAAAAAGATAATTTGAGTCTATATAAGTGAAATTTCAAAACATTAGTGCTTGGAAGAAAATGTTGTGTCGATTTAAATAAGAAACTAAAAGCCTAGTTATAACTAAAAAAGGTCAATTTGATAGAGGCCACTGAAAGAACATAAATCATGATATATAATGTTTTATGTACTAAAGGTTGTAGAAGTATTAGTTAAGTAATGGTTGAATATGAAGGATCATATTGATGGCATTAGAGGAACATTTACAAAAAGATTTCATAAGGAATTTAAATTATTGTAAAGTCATACATTTTTATGATGTTGAGTTAGACATTAATAGATAAATATTAATACAAGGAAATTTTGTGATTCAGGCTGAGATATACTAAAAAATTTGGATTATTTATTCAATGTTATATGGGATCTCTGATGAAGTCAAATCCCAATATCTCTAGAAGATACAAAAGGTGGTCAATTCATATTTTGACTAGGATTGAGTTTCAAATTGTATCATAATATTTCCTAACACTTATCAGAGAAACTATGGCTATATAAAGGGGAAAATTGAGTTAAAAATTAATTCAAAATAACCACCAAGAATGATATATATTATCAAAGAGAAAATTATCCAATCTATAACTTTCGTCTAAGGATCATAAGGGTAGAAGGTTGATAATTCCATAACATGATGTTCTAATGTTTTGAGAGATTCCTTTAGATTGATATGACCATAAGAAGTAGATCTAGACCAATATTATGAATTGGCCTATGAATTTTTTTGACATTTAAATTAAAGGCATTGAGAACTTTGAATTACTAGTCATCCTATAGTAGGATAATCCAACACACATTATAACTACAATAGAATATCAAGAGGTGGTAAAATATTCATCCATGAGGAAGTCTGAGGATAATCCTTAAATATCAGTAGTTCAATTATAAATAAAACCATAGACATATTAAGATATAGTAGGATATTTTAGGGGTATATATTAGTTAAATGGACTCAAGATTAAAGTTCTTTAACTTGTATTATATTGTGGATTTTTTACTTTATGGGTGATTATTTCCCAAAGCATTTGCATTTAGTGATGAATTTATTGGTGGAAAATATGAGAGTCAATAAGATTACACATGGAAAGGATAATGTTCTCACATTGAGTATAGACCTTATAAAAATCTGTATGTTCCATTTAGATTACATTATATACATAGCATAAGAGAAAATGGTGAAGGATTACATATAAGATTCGTACATCCTAACGGATGAAGAAGGTTTGGTCAACGTAATGGAAGGAATAAATTAAGATGAACTTAATAGGTTATATTTATTCACCCCAGATCCCCCCGTCAAAGAGATTTCATTATCCCTTTGGAATATAAATTTTGGAATCAAAGGGAGAAGTTACCTGTCTTTGTATCTAAAATTATACTCCCAATTGTGGTTAAATGTCTTACATGAAGGGAATATTTCTAGGAGATATATATTTTCCTCTATTGGAAGATATTATTCAGTTGAATTAAAACTGAATATATTCTTAGTAGCAAAACAAAGAGGTTGTGGCCAAAACATTGAAAATTTGAAGAAGAAATTGGATCAAAATCAGTGAAAATTAGCCTATGAAAAGTAATAGAAGAAGGATTCACAACTCATTGAAGTTAACGTTTATAGTAATAATTCATTCAAATATGATAAAATTAATCATCTAGAATAAATTTTTTCTAGCTTTTGTGACTATGGTTCTGTTGAATACATTTACTCAAAAATCAAAAATTACATGAAGTGTCCCTTTAGATATTTTAAAATATATAATTTAATTTATTAATGTATTAAAAAATCCTAGCTAAAATCATAACATGATGAGAATGAAAATGAATTAATAATGAATATATAAGAGTGTCAAACTCTTTCTAGACATCATTTATTTAATGGAGAAAAGTTATTACATTCTAATGAAATTCTCAACATTTTAAGAGAATAGTTGAAAAGGATTTTTCTTGATAACATGGGATCAAAGTAATTTTTTAAGGAAAAGATCCATCCACTAAAAAATAATGTAAAATAAATTTCTTATCTAATGAGTACTCAACATGTAAAAAAAATAATGTAAAAAAACTTAATTGTTCCTTGAAATTTGTGAGTAAGTTTCTTAAATAAAATATACCAAAGCTAAAATTTGAATTTGAATACAAATTTATGTGTCAGGAAAATCAAAATAAGACTTTAAATTTAAAGTTCCTTAAAAAGTTGGTAAGATTTAGAAACATGGAATCTACTCAAGTTGAATCATCAAAGAAGTTGAGAATATGGTTATTGTTGAAATACCTAAAGATGGCCTTATTTTTTGAAAGACTCAATCCAATTGGAGAAAGGAAATGATATCATTAGAAAAAAAAATATTTTGATAATTGGAATAAGAAGGTAATCCGCCATTCTAATGAATCTGTAAACACTAATTTTGATAATTTTAATAGTGTAGGTTATAGTTCAAGAAACAAATAAGTGAAGAAAAGTGAGAAAACCCCATATTATATGAAGGTTGGTATAAAAGTTGAAAAAGTAAAGTGTTCATATAAAAAATTCAAGAATAAATAAGTTAATATCTAGAAGGAATAATATTCATATGAATTCTCCACCATCCAAAATTCAACACAACGGAAGAAGCAAATGTGTATTGACTACTACTGCTACTATGGAAGGTTCAAACACATGGGCATCAACTGTTGGAATAATATTCCAAGGCATTCAAAAAAATATGTACAACATTAAGGTAGAGTAGAATTAATGGTAATGGAAACTCAACTAATTACACCTAACCATCACTGAAAAAAATATTTTGGCATTCTAAAAGATTTGAATATTTTGAAAATTTATCTTTATGTTGTGGAAGAAGTGTTAATTATTGTTGAGAGTATAAGGCCCCAGCCTTAAACCTTACTTAATCTTGAGTTATTACAATATTACACATTGAGGATCTTTTCGGGTTTAGAGTTTTAGAGAATTAGATCATAAAACTTGCATTACATTCCACATATAAACAAAGTGGTTACATAAAGATAGTATTCTTCATTCCCATCAATGGAAACCCATTTAAAATAAAACATGTATTAATTCTTGACACATCCTTGACTATATCATCTTATCATGTACCTTTCCCTTGACATGTGAAAAACATTTCAAAAACTTGGGATGAGCATAAAAACTCAGTATGGGTTATAAAAAAAACATGGAAAGGAAACATTAGTTCATATATACATAAGAATGAAATCATACTTTACCCATAAAACATTGTCACTTCAACATAGCTCATAAAATCACGAATAAATCATAGAAATCATAAGACATAAAGGTAACTTGAGGCATTCATAACATTCTTACATAGGGAGTAACCCTCTTGGTTACGTTTGGAATACCCATCACAGTATATTCCCTAAAATCTCTTCGGAGAAACCTTAACGTTTCACTCCTTCACGTTACCCAATGCATTGGAGAGCTATAACGGGCTCACTCGCCCTTAGTTTATCACGGAACCACCTGTCTTCATAATAATGCCCAAGAACCATAACATAATCATATCACAGAAAACATGCATAAAGGAAACATAAAATTTCCACATTTCAATCACGAGATATCAATACAACACATTGGTATAAAAACATTATGAAAACCATTTTCAATACCAAAATAAAAGAAAAGTAAAACATGGTATTGGTTTTTCTTTTAAAAAGAAGGTATGGCTTGTAGAGGAAGCCGAAACTCAAATAACGGTCACGATGGCGGAGAAGTCATTGTCGCCGCATACGTACGACAAAAACATTCCCTTTTGTCGTTTAGTAAAGGCTTCGTATAAAAAAGATTCCTTTTGAATAAACGTAAAAGTCAAAGTGGTTTATACAGCGTATAAAAGAAAGTTGTGTATAAAATAAAATATGCCTCAACGAAAGGAGATTGAAACGAAGTCCCATACCTCGTATCCGACTTGACCCAACCGTTCTTTAATCTCCAGAATAATAAACTTGAGTTAATCTCTACTTGCTTAAGAACCTTTTTCAAGTTCATTATTACTTTTATACCATGTTATGGACATCATGTAATCATTTAAGTTAATAATGTTCATTTTGTCGGTATTTGGTTCTTACGTCAAAAATAGACTTCTTACACTTACATGTTGTTAATTTGGTCAAAGGTTCATCATATCCAGAATGATATTAATGTTTTGGATAACATATATATCATATATATTCATCATATACATGTATTTATAATATTACATCACATTTAGAGGTAAGAAATGAAATGCACCGTTCATGGAGACGGTAAGCCGTACGTACGCATGAACGCTACTTCCATTTCTATTTCGTATTTTCTGGAATGGAATCATAATGATATAAGAGTATATTATAATTCCAGTATAATAACATATATAATATCATTAACTTTATCCTTTACACATCCCACATATGGTATTAACGAATCAAATCACTTTTAGGGGGAGGTAGTCCGCACTTCCTAAAGTGAAGATATCGTGTTTACCCATAATGGGAACCATAAAGGTATGCCAAAAATGAAAAAAACAGAAGAATAAGGAAAACATAGACATATTATATATCATATATAAAAATAGTGTCATCATAATGGCCACATTTGAAGGTGTTAAATGAGTATTGAACAATCATCGTTTCGGGAGGCAGAATTTCGCCATCCATGGAAACCGTATGTTCTTTAACCATTTGATGTATTTTTGTGAGAGTGTAGCTCAAATAAATCTTATAAAAACATCCTATTATATTGAAGATACTGGTGTTTTTACAAAATAAGTAAATAAAAAGAGTTTAGGGGGGTTGGAGAATCAAAATAAAACAAATGAACATGAGAGAAAGAATTACCTTTAAAAGTGTAACTCCTTTTGATTTGAGCCTAAAGGCTTCCTTTGAAAGGATTCTACCCAAAGGGAATCCTCTAGGATGAGGATAGGGATGTGGAGAGAGTAAATGGGCAGGGGTTGGCCCAGCCAAAGGCTTGAGAACTGTGTGAAATGAGGTAGAGGTGGGGGCCTTTTATAAGAGGAGAGGAGGGGCACTTTTGGAAAGTAAAGAAATATTACTTTACTTGAAACTTTGTTTCTTTTTTAAATGGTCCCACATTGATAGAATTCGTGGATAAGGTGATAAGGGTTCTAAATCCACTCATCAAATTGGTTTTGGACATGTGTAGTTTATATATTTTACATTATCTTTCTATTTTATTTAAATCGTCAAATAATGATGTCATCGCTGCATCATTATTATGTCATAAATAATTAAATTTATTTAATGTCTAAAAATTATAAAAAAATACTATGATATAGGAAATCTTTTTATATTTCCAATGACTATTTATAATCAAAATTTGGACTTGTATAACCCCACTTAAAAATTGTTTTTGTAAAACATATTATGTTTGTGTCATTTTCACTTTAACATTAAATAAAAAGTAATTTATGTCATTTCCCAACAAAAGTGGATCCATGGGGTCCCCAAGTTTACCCATGGCATTTCATGGTCAGCCATGACACAACCAATGAGGTTGGGACATGTTTCTAGGTCATTTCATTTTATTAAAGTATTATTTATACCTTAAACTACCCTAATTACCACTAATCGCGATTAAGAACATAATAAGTTACTATTCACCAAAAAATTATTTTAATCTCATTGAACCACATTTTAATTCTTAATGACAACCATGTATGTCGGATTTTCAAAATTAAATACACATTAGTGGTAAACTTTCATTTAACTGAAAAATCAGTTTGCTTGATTACCACTTAGTGGTTTCACTATTCATCAAAATTGAAGTTTTTCAGAAAATTACCAAAAATTCACCCTAAGCTATATTTGATATTCCGAATTCAAAAATGAATTCTATTTTACAAAATTCAAATCATATAAGTCACATTAATTAATTTAATAATTAATTCCCGATGCCAGAGCAAATAGCGTGTTTTTACAAAACAATAAGTATCAAAAGATTGACAATAGTTTAAGTCTAATTTCAAAGTGAAATTGATTCCAATGACCACCATTGGATAGAATGGTAAAAATATATTCATATTACACATTAAGAACAATTAAAAAGATAATCTAATCATATAAATAAATTAGATTAAAAAGCAGTTTTAATGTAAAATGCAGTATTTTTCACTATTCATTAAAAAATGAACATTGTCAGAAAAATTCCAAAAATTTACACAAAGTAAATTTTGATGTCCTAATAATAAAGAATAAGTTTAATTTGAAAAACATAATTTATAAAATTGTCAAAATATAGATTCAATAATTTTTTTCCATCAAAAGGAAGTAAAACATTCTTTTAAGAATATTAGTGTATTCTATGCATAAGATTGTATTTATTTTCATTTTAAGCCTCTATAACACTATCTTAATCATTAATAGAAATAGATAAAAATATCTATTATTCATTACTTACTTGGGATGTTACAGAGAGAGATGGTTTTCTTCAACCAAGTAAATACTAATATAAAAAAGGCTTCAAGACCAAGAGGAAAATAAAAGTAATATATAATATAAGTATACCTTATTGTGTAAACAATCATATTCCATAAGTAAGTTATCACTGATGAAGATTGTTTTTGAAGATGCATGCCCAAGAAAATATACTAATTATGTAGAAAAAAACCCACTTCATAGTATATTTTATAATCACAATTAAAGTACATGTTAATGAAATCAAGATACAGTAAAAATGTGAATCAATTTGAGATAAATATAAGATGGATTGAATAGTCAAAGATATCTCTTATAAAGAAGTAGAATTTCACTGGAAGTTAGCTTTAAATATTATCATACTAGTAGATAACAAGTTTTTTGGAAGGTGTAATTTTCATGAACACAATAATAAAAACATTATGGAAAAATTAATAGGGTATGAGAAGCTATAATGAAAATTAAAGTGTTCATGAGAAGAAACCAAGTATGGTTTTAAAAATAATCCCCCACATAAGTGATATTTCAGTTTGAGAAAAAATTTTGATCTCTTTTTATCTAATTGAAAACAATTGATGATCAACCTTATTCCTGAATGATCCAAATGTTTTTATTGAAAAGGGAATTGAAGTTTTTGTAATTAAGGGGGGACCTTGAAGTGAACATTGAAGTTCCATGAATGAAATTCTACAGATAATGAAAATTGATCCCAGATAATGAAAACATGGATAATAGAAGATAATTTCATCTTTATGTTGTGTTTTTATACCCTTTCATACTCAAATGAAAACTAAAGTTTAAGTTGTAAATGGGGAAAAATTATTTAATGATGTCAAAGTAAAAATTATCTTTAAATAGGGGGTCTATTTTTTATACATGATTTTTTGGATATTTTTGTTAATATGGATAATCAAATGCAAATTTAATTAAAATATGATGAACATACCCTTAAAATATGATTTTTTTTAAAATTGTATCACTATTTGAAAACATCATAGACAATTTAGTGCCCAAGTTAACTACTTATATTTTTTACATTAATAATTTCTTACAAGGACATAGATTTGGTTGATTAGAGGATTATTTCTTTATGAAATCTGATGGCCTCCTTCCCTTAATAATTTTATGATTTCTTTCAGTTTAATGGATGATAAGTGGAGAATATGAAATATAGATGAATGTTCCTCACTTAAAGTTCTTCTATGAAGGAGATAAAATATATTTTAAATTAATTCCCAATAAAGTAAGTAAATGTCATTCAATTTGGTTTTTTGATTGGGTATGGATAAAAATCAAGAGGTTGGTATGGGAGTTTCTATAGAATTCTGATGATAATATACTGTATTTTATTTAAATGTCTTCCATAAAATCAATGAGTTAGTTGATGTTAAATATAAATATGGATGTTCACAAATAATGTCCACTAGAAGAACATATTATAGATAAAGTATCCATTAGAAGAAAGAAAACCATAAATGTAAGATATACTTTTCGGAGATGATTAGATTAAATTAAGATAAGCGTAGTTACATTTTTTATAGATAAAAGTGAAATGTATAGAATTTTTTATATTAGGAAGAATCCATAAACATTAGAAGATTATATATCTGACTTTCATTTTATTTATCAATATTGATGAATAATGAAAAATAATTTCCAAAAAAAATTGGATTTTAAGAAGTAAGTTCCAGCAAATAAAGATATTGAAGACCATAAATAATATTTTAAAGTAGATATGTTCACTAAAAGAATGGTGTATCAAGAGATCAACCTAAAAAATTAATAAGAAGATATATCCAATAATTTAAGCCAAAAGGTAAATTCATCAGAAGAAAACACTGATTTTATAGAACTGAGTAGATTGGAATAAAAACCCATATTGAATAATTGATATTCCCAATGATTCATTCTTGAGGAATGAAATGTGTCCTTAACCTCACAAATAGAGTTTCTTCAAAATATATGAAAAATGAATGAATTGAAACCCCACTAGAAAATATACTGAATATAATATATTGAATGATATTATAAAGATTATGTTGTAGAGTAATTTTAGAATCCCAATATACTAAATTGTTTTGGATTTGAAAATGATATTATGGAAGGAGTATTACGATTTTACCAAAATATAAATAATAAAATATGTGCAGTGTAATGTTGAAAGTCTCTAGATGGAAAATTTGAGAAACCTAGACCACTTTAGTTTTCATAAGAACATTTTTAGGTGATGTTATATAGTTTATTCATCCTTAGAATGCCACATTTGTAAAATACCAAAAATGATCCGTCCTTTATTTATAAAATCCAAATCACTGGAAATTGAGGATGCATGTAAAGATTCATAAAGTTTTGAAGTTATCAAAAGATAGATAATTGATAGATGAAATAATAAAGAACTGGAAGAAAGAGAAGGTTCCTGAGAAGATCTCCAGTATAATGATTATCATATGATAAATCACAAATATTATTAGAACTGAAGGTAGAATAACTAGCAGTCAAGATAGTCAGTTGTACTGACAAAAATCTATTGAGTTAAATATAAATTATCATAGGTAATTCAAGTACATTTGGATAAAGTAAGGAGTGGTGGAAGCATGCATGTACATAATCATCAAGTATCCTATTCTAGATGTGAATTCAATTAGATTATTGAAAAATTGAATGCTGAGTTGAGTCTAGATAAGTAGATGTTTAGAACATTGGAAGCTGGATTCTAAAGTTGGGTAAATATTAATAAGTTTTAAGACTAGTTCAAACTGAATGAATGCACATTAGATTGAGACTACTGGAATCACATAATCATATTGGATAATGTTTCTAGATCAAAAGGATTCAAAATATTGACTTGAGGAAAAGGAATAACTAGAAGGATCATATTGGTGAAGATAGATTAACAGTTAATGAAATATTCTAGAATTACTTTAGCTTGTTGTAAAGTAAAAAATCTCAATGATTCTAAGAATTATGTTCATAAAAAAATATTCACATAACTAATGTTCATTATTCATGACAATATATAAATAAGAGATGAATAGCTTCCACATCACATTTTTCAGGAGCTCTGATGAAGTCAAATCCTGATATTTTTGGAAGACTCTAAAGGTAGTCAATTTAAGAGATGAGTAGGTGGTAACATCAAATTGAAGCCTGCACATTTCCCAAATTTATCACAGGATGTTGGGATATATATTGGGGTAAAACACATGATATTAAAAATAACTATAAAAAATAGTTGATATAGATGATGATTCTTACAGAGAGTAAGCAACCTGGAAAATCAAATTCATTGAAATATTAGAAAGATCAAAGCGTGAGATGTCTGGAACTTGATATTCTAAATTTTTTAGCATGTCCTCTAGATTGAGAAGACCGGAAGTAGATTTTCCAGACCATTTTCATTCACTATCCTATGTAAGTGCCAAATATTGAAGTTCAAGAAATTTAGATGTTCATAAGGTCATTCTACTAGAAAAAGGTTCGGGTTATATTCATGTAAATTACAATAGAAGAGTAATGTAGTTGAAGTTACATCCATGAGGAAGTTTTAGGATAATCCTTGAAGACTTGTGGTTCTAATGTATAGAAATTTATATTCCTATCAGAAGAAAAGAGGATATTTTTTGGAGATATCTAAAATGGTGAGATAGCAGTATAATAATTCTTTGCATGCATTATATAGTGAATAATTTGGATTAAGGGTGATTCCTTATAATTCCACATGTAATCTATGATAGCTATATTAGTTGAAAATTCATGACTCGATATAAGTATACAGAAAAAATAGTATATTATCACATTGATTTCTAACCTTATAAATATTCTTGTGTTCTTTTACTTTACATTATCTTCATAGTATAAGGAAAAAATTGGTGTGAGATCATATGTAAAATAAATACATCATAACTACTGATATAGGTTTAGTCAACTTATCATATGGATTTAATTTGAACTTATTTGGTAATATTTGGACACCCCAATCCCTGACTCTAACCCCCACCACCCTCACCCCCTCTTTGGGTGAGGGCATGATCCCTTAGTAATCTCACATGATCCAAAAAGAATAAATATTCTATAACAATTTCCACTACCTAAACAAATTATGTAGTAGTTGGAAGTTATTGCATACAATTTTTGTTGATGAATCACACACTCAATAACCTCAGAATCAGTTTCACATGAAAACTAATTCTTTGTAATAGTACAATTTCCATTTCATTATCAAATATTCTTGCTCATCCTTCCTGATCAATACATGTATATATAAGAGACCACATCCTTTTGGGAACACATATAAATAGAATATTTTATTTTTTATTTTATCACTACTAAGAATCATCTTGATGATATATTTACTCTACCATTACATTCAAAAATATCAAAATATATTAAATAGAACATGGTTATTTCAATGTTAAGTGATCACCATTTTTTTCTTTTAACCATTCCCCCAAACTTGACAAACTAATTGAAAATGGTAGAGGAAATATTTTTATATATAACTATGTTAAATCATTATATTGGTCACTCACAAACCAACTCAGGACATCCTTGAACCAAATAATCAAGTTATCCCATGGCAAGGTTTGGAGGGAACTCCCAATTCCAATGAGCAGATGATAAGGTCCTAAGCATCAAGAACTCCCATTGGTAATTATTTCACCCAAAATCATTTTAAATCATTGATCTTTCGACAGGAATGGAATTAAAAAATTACAAAAAGTATCATAATTGAATAAAAACCAAAATGATTGTGCAGTATGACCAGATACATCTAGATAAAAACTCGACAATATATGAATGTATTTGTGACAATTAAAGTATCATTACAAAGGATAAAAACAAAACAAAAATAAATATAATGAAACATATCTCTAAGTGACATGTGGTTTAGCATCACACCACGCTAACACCATAACCCATACCCATCTAGAATGAATACCCATCGATACAACTAGTACCTTGAATTTCCTTCAATAGAAAAAAACAATGTATGCACACACCCATTGGGTGTGTGCAGGTTTTCAGCACACCAATCCTAGTATGGTTCCACTTTGTTTTCAATAATTAGACCTTATTAAATAATACGATTAAGCTCATTCGTAATGAAATAAAATATAATGAGATAACATTTTCACAGTTTTACATAAACTAGGAGAAAAATAAATTTTAAAACATTTAAATCAGAGGCATGAATAAATTACCAATTTCAAAATAAAACAATCTGACAACATTTCAAGGAGTCATGATGTATATCGATTTTGGGATGACTAGGATCATATCACCTCAATGACCAAGTTAAAATAACTAAATGTTCACTCACATCCCTAGAACCCAGGACTAATGATTTGAGATCACCAACATGTGTCTCCCAACCTTAAAAATATTTCTGTTAGATATATAATATACTTTTTATTCTAGGGAGGTTATCCATAACTCATCATTCTTGTACAAGATCACCCACCTAATACCAAGGCTCCCATGGGTTGTGCCCCTCTCAAAGAGGACCAATTTTCATCATGTAAAAAAAATTCAAGTGTAGTTTCATCAATCATAAGGTTGATTTATTAAATACAATAAAAACATACCTAAAACTAAGCATAAACATTCCTTAGAAATGATTTTCCACTTCAATTCATTTATAACCTTCAAAAAAGTTATCAAGGAATCAACAATATTCCGTTAAAAATTTAAAAAAAAATTTAAACGTGTACAAGAATCTAGTGTTCATATGAAAAAAGTCATATTATGAAATGAATTACCTTAAACACATGGAATTACCAACAACTGAATGGGATCCAAAATCCCATGAGAGATGAGGATCCCATAATTCAAGATAACATCCTAGATCAAAAAATTATGAACAAGAAATTTGGATCTAATTAACCCTAAGATGACATAGCCTTTGGATGGATTCAAAACCCAAGTAGGATGAAATATAAAAAGAATATTAAGAAAGAAACTTATGGTTATGATACTTAAATATCAAGGGTAAAACCTCTCTAAAATCACACCAAATGTTGAGGGGGAAATAAAGCTGAATGAGAGACATATGGTTTACTTTGATATTGAAAAAAATAGAATAATTGGAAAATGGGTAAAATTAATGGATTATGATTCGGGAAGTTGGATTCATGATATAAAATTTTATTTATGTTTTGAGTCCCTTCGAATCGACTGGGATGTGGCATTAACAATAGGTTCATTCCATGAACTACTAATTAAAAAAATTGGTATCTTTATAAAGATACATTCATGAGATGAATGATGCATTCACAAAACGAACCATTATAGAAGTAGTGTTGCAGCTCCTTCATAAGAATAAATCACCAAATACATGGATGAGATTAACAAGATATATAAAATAATGTCAAAAAAAATTTATTCATGAAAACAACCTCATTATGTGATAACTCTCCCGACCATATCGCTTTCTACCCCCAGAGAGTAATGTTGTTGAAGTTTGATCCATGAAGAGGTAAGACAATTACCCCCCCCCCCATATCTGATTCTCAATTCCACATTTTCGGATAATCATTCCCATGATATCACAATATTTATATTAATGGAATAGATATACCATATAGAATCTTATTCTATAAATTTATTATCAGAACAAGTTTCTTGACAATCGACATCTCCATATCCAAATCAAGTTTCACCTAATTAAGATTGTGAGACAGGTTAGAATGATAATTCATGGGCCTTGATTCATAAAATACATTGTGGATCATATTAATATGATTTGGTAATTCCAATAAAAAAGACACTTTTCCATTTTTTTCAATGATCTCAAAAGAACCCCTATATCTTGGATCTGGTTTTCTTCTCTTCCCATTTTTCAGTGAACCAACTAAGGTGAAACTTTCAAGAACACTTGGTCTCTAACTAAAAACTAATAATGATGGAATCAATGATCCACATAATATTTATGTCCACTTTGATGCATCAATAACACATGAATAATAATCAGGATATTTACCGTCATATCCTAGAAAATACGTAGCCCGACCAATGAATGGTCTCCAATCGTGGAACAGCAATGGGTTGATCTGATAGGTCATACATATTAGGCTTCCAATGGATCCATATGGATGAATGATTGGTAACCATTATTATAAGAAAAGTCTACTAATCACAAATTATAATCCCAATCACCACCAAAGTCCAAGATGAGTGAATGGAGCATATCCACTATTATCCAATTAACTTTCTTTGTTTTTCATATGTTTGAGGATGGTAGGATGTTCTCAACTTAACTTGATATATCAACACATCCGAAGGGAATTTATAATACCAATAGGTAATGAGTAGGTCCCCATATGAGATGATATATCATGGTACCCAATCTAACCCTTCAATCACTTTCACATACAACTTTCCAATCTATTTAACCTCAGTGGAATCCTAGATCAGAATAAAATAAGATGACTTGGTTAATAATTCATCACCACCCATATGGTATTCTTCCCTTAGGGAGTCAAAAAAATCATATAATAAAGTCCATGGACACATCATTCCATTTACAAATCAGCAAAGGGAGGGGTTAAATCAATATAGAAGTATTTCTACTGATCAATATTAATATTCCAGAATGTATAGCAATGATATATAAAATCAACTCTATCCAGATTCAAAATGGTATACTAGAACGGATGCTTCATGTCATAATATATCATAGTAATTTTTGGGTGAACTGGCCTATGGGTGATGTAATTAAATATCATCTTCTAAAACAATTAACACACTCAGAATAAATATACCACTCAGTGATGGTCTCCCTACCATATAAAGAATTCTAGAAACTCTAGAATTCACAGTCCCACTCCTACTCATGGAGAAATAACTCAAGTATAGAATTTTCAATTGAATGACCATCAAATAAACATTATTACCTTATTGTATTATATCAAATTATATATTAGAAAAGAGTTCCATGAGGTTCTGTTCACCCTTTTACTTCATCATGGTCTGATAGTGAAACTTACTACTAAGGGTATCAGCAATAACATTTTTCTTTCCTAGGGTGTAGGTGATGTCAAACTCAAATGACTAAATTCACTCCACCCACCACCCTTATATGGGGTTCTTGTATATATAAGAAACGAAATATCACAAAGCTTTTATGGTCAGAATAGATAATGAACCTCTCCCTAAAATGGTAATTTCACCAACACTTAATGGTGTGACTGACATTTGTAATCTATATATCTTGTTTGGTATATTTATTCTTATGCTATCGAAATTAGAAAGATCCATACACCACCACACGATCCCATTTCATAATAACACAATCCAAAACTGGACCTAAAGTATTCAAATATTCCATGTAACACTATCCAACTTTTGGAATGATAAGGATACATGTTGAGTTGAAATTCAATTACAATTATTCAAAGATATCCTGATATTTCAAATCCCATGATAATTTCACTCCCTTCCTGGATAGATATGTTAATGAGGATTCAATC
Source organism: Viscum album (assembly GCA_963277665.1). Classification (NCBI taxonomy): domain Eukaryota; kingdom Viridiplantae; phylum Streptophyta; class Magnoliopsida; order Santalales; family Viscaceae; genus Viscum; species Viscum album. The sequence continues at coordinate 94,011 of CAUJRU010002093.1, forward strand.
TTTGAGAAATATTTACAAACCACAAATAATTCCCTACGAGACCCAAGAAGCTTAAAATATCACAAATATTTCATGGTTACTCCCATGACATGATAGTTTTCACCTTATCATGATCAATTGAGTTTACATGCTCAAAGTCTAGGTGTCCTGTTAACATCCCTTCTTAGATCTAGAAGTCACTTGTTGATATCTTAGAATAATGGTGGTGATCTCTCAAGGTTCCAAAAATGGTTCACAGATGAATCTCATTATCTTCCTTATTCTTTGAATAAAAACATTTCTTCTATGAATATCTTAATTAAATAATCTAGGTGCTGGATGAATATCTGGTTCATTAGTTCCATGAATACTGAATGATAATTGGTCAATACAAATGATATCAAATGATAAAAAAAGTGACCATATTTTAACTGTAATAGAGTATTTGTAATATCTAACTCTGTAATTCTATATTGGTGGTATCCAAATAAAATATTGATTTATGGGATCCACAATTCCCCTTAATTGATCAAACATATAACAAATAATGTTAAATGGGTACTTGTTTGTAATCCACACTCAATTTAGTATTTGATATTCTCTTCAAAAATGTATATTTCCATTGTCCTTCTTCAAAAATAGAATGGGACATTACCACGATGATGCACTCATATGGATAATTCCACTAGATTCTAAATATTCCAACAGAAT
>CAUJRU010002094.1:0-17500 GCA_963277665.1 Viscum album
CATGCGGCGTTTCTTGAAAGGAAGGACGTCGAGGTGGGGTTTGTCACATGTTGTTGTGTTCGGAATGTAAAGACAATGACCGCCTAAAGATAATTCATTTCATGCGCGGGGACCCGCTCTGGACATGGGTCCTGTCTTCTCGGCGGTGTTGGATGATACCCGGGACGGATGCCATGACGTGTCGGCGGCCTTCGTGTGCCTAAGGGGTCACTTTGGTGGCTGTTCGTATGGATTCGTAGCTCTTTAAGGGCAACACGTGCTGTCTTTCATGCGTTGTGGTGCCCATTGGGTTGTCTGAACCCATCAGTATGTGTCCTCGTCAGTGCTGATGTTTCCTGGTGGGACAGCTGGAAATGCATAAATGTCTCTTTAGGGGGGGAGTGGTCGGCGACCCCCCCTGGGCGTGGGTCTTGTCCTGCGTGCCCAGAGCCACCCAGTGACATGCCCACGAACATGGAAAAACGACCTCCAGACAAATCCATGAAAGCTTGATTATTCGTACGGTGCTTGGGGCTTGTCTTGTCTGAGGTAATGCGTCATAAAAGTGATGACAATGAGCCGGGGTGCGTCGCGTGTCAGGTCCGACGTACTGACAATCACGTGGAGACAACGCCATCCGAGTGAGACGATTTGAAGGGACCTCGGGTCTTGCCTTGGTGGATGCGGTGTGCCTTGCAAGGAAGGACGACGTGGTGGGGTTTGTCATATGTTGTTGGGTACGGTATGTATTGACAATGACCGCCTAAAGATAATTCCTTTGAGGCGTGAGGACCAGCTCTGGACATGGGGCGTGTCTTCTCTGCGGTGATGGACGAGACGCGGGGCGGATGCCATGACGTGTCGGCGGCCTTCATGTGCCTAAGGGGTCACGTCGGTGGCCCTTCCTATGGTTTCATAGCTCTTTTAGGGCAACCCGTGTTGTCTTTCATGCACTGCAGTGCCCTTAGGGTGGTCTAAACCCATCAGTATGTCTCCTCGTCACTGTTGATGTTTCCTGGTGGTATAGCTGGAAATGCATAAATGTCTCTTTAGGGGGGGAGTGGTCGGCGACCCCCCCTGGGCGTGGGTCTTGTCCTGCGTGCCTAGAGCCACCCAATGACATGCCGAGTGACATGGAAAATGGCATCGACGCAGTGCCATGAATTCCTGATGATTCGTCTCGTGCTTGGGGCTTGTCTTGCCCGAGGTAGTGCGCCCTAAAAACGATGACAATGAGATGGGGTTTGTCGCATGTGTGATCCTGCGGACTGACAGTCGTGTCCAGACAATGGCATCCGAGTGAGACGATTTGAAGGGGCCTCGAGGCCCGTCTTGGTGCGTGTGGCGTGCCTTGAAAGGAAGGACGTTGCGGTGGGGTTTGTCATCTGTTGTCGTGTCCCGTATGTAATGACAATGACCACCTAAAGAGAATTCATTTCATGCGTGAGGACCCTCTCTGGACATGGGGCCTGTCTTCTCGGCGGTGTTGGACGCTACCCGGGATGAATGCTACTACGTGTCGGCGGCCTTCATGTGCCTAAGGGGTCACATCGGTGGCTGTTCCTACGGTTTCATATATCTTTTAGGGCAACACGTGTTGACTTTCATGCGCTGTGGTGCTCACAGGGTTGTCTAAACCCTCCAGTATGTCTCCTCGTCAGTGCTGATGTTTCCTGGTGGGACAGCTGGAAAGGCATAAATGTCTCTTTAGGGGGGGAGTGGTCGGCGACCCCCCCTGGGCGTGGGTCTTGTCCTGCGTGCCCAGAGCCACCTAGTGACATGCCCACGGACATGGAAAAATGGCCTCCAGACAAATCCATGAAAGCTTGAGGATTCATACGGTGCTTGGGGATTGTCTTGTCTGAGGTAATGCGCCATAAAAGTGATGACAATGAGCCGGGGTGCGTCGCGTGTCAGGTCCGAGGTACTGACAATCACGTGGAGACAACGCCACCCGAGTGGGACGATTTGAAGGGGCATCGGGGCTTGCCTTGGAGGATGCGGTGTGCCTTGCAAGGAAGGACGACGTGGTGGGGTTTGTCATATGTTGTTGGGTACGGTATGTAATGACAATGACCGCCTAAAGATAATTCATTTCATGCGTGAGGACCCGCTCTGGACATGGGGCGTGTCTTCTCTGCGGTGATGGACGAGACGCGGGACGGATGTCATGACGTGTCGGCGGCCTTCATGTGCCTAAGGGGTCACGTCGGTGGCCCTTCCTATGGTTTCATAGCTCTTTTAGGGCAACCTGTGTTGTCTTTCATGCACTGCGGTGCCCTTAGGGTGGTCTAAACCCCTCAGTATGTCTCCTCGTCACTTTTGATGTTTCCTGGTGGAATAGCTGGAAATGCATAAATGTCTCTTTAGGGGGGGAGTGGTCGGCGACCCCCCCTGGGCGTGGGTCTTGTCCTGCGTGCCTAGAGCCACCCGATGACATGCCCAGTGACATGGAAAATGGCATCGACGCAATGCCATGAATTCTTGATGATTCGTCCCGTGCTTGGGGCTTGTCTTTCCCGAGGTAGTGCGCCCTAAAAACGATGACAATGAGATGGGTTTTGTCGCATGTGTGATCTTGCGGGCTGACAGTCGTTTCTAGACAAAGGCATCCGAGTGAGACGATTTGAAGGGGCCTCGAGGCCCGTCTTGGTGCATGCGGTGTGCCTTGAAAGGAAGGACGTTGAGGTGTGGTTATTCATGTGTTTTCGTGTCCCGTATGTAATGATAATGACCACCTAAAGAGAATTCATTTCATGCGTGAGGACCCTCTCTGGACATGGGGCCTGTCTTCTCGGCGGTGTTGGACGCTACCCGGGATGGATGCTAGTACGTGATGGCGGCCTTGATGTGCCTAAGGGGTCACATTGGTGGCTATTCCTATGGTTTCATATCTCTTTTAGGGCAACACGTGTTGTCTTTCATGCGCTGTGGTGCCCACAGGGTTGTCTGAACCCATCAGTATGTCTCCTCGTCAGTGCTGATGTTTCCTGGTGGGACAGCTGGAAATGCATAAATGTCTCTTTAGGGGGGGAGTGGTCGGCGACCCCCCCTGGGCGTGGGTCTTGTCCTGTGTGCCCAGAGCCACCCAGTGACATGCCCACGGACATGGAAAAACGGCCTCCAGACGAATCCATGAAAGCCTGATGATTCGTACGGTGCTTGGGGCTTGTCTTGTCTGAGGTAATGCGCCATAAAAGTGATGACAATGAGCTGGGGTGCGTCGCGTGTCAGACCCACGCCGAGTGACGTGGAAAATGGCATCGACGCAATGCCAAGAATTCCTGATGATTTGTCCCGTGCTTCGGGCTTGTCTTGCCCGAGGTAGTGCGCCATAAAAACGATGACAATGAGATGGGGTTTGTCGCGTGTGTGAGGTCCGACGTACTGACGATCACGTGGAGACAACGGCATCCGAGTGAGACGATTTGAAGGGGCCTCGGGGCTTGCCTTGGTGGATGCGGTGTGCCTTGCAAGGAAGGACGATGTGGTGGGGTTTGTCATATGTTGTTGGGTACGGTATGTATTGACAATGACCACCTAAAGATAATTCCTTTGAGGCGTGAGGACTCGCTCTGGACATGGGGCGCGTCTTCTCTGCGGTGATGGACGAGACGCGGGACGGATGCCATGACGTGTCGGCGGCCTTCATGTGCCTAAGGGGTCACGTCGGTGGCCCTTCCTATGGTTTCATAGCTCTTTTAGGGCAACCCGTGTTGTCTTTCATGCACTGCGGTGCCCTTAGGGTGGTCTAAACCCATCAGTATGTCTCCTCGTCACTGTTGATGTTTCCTGGTGGTATAGCTGGAAATGCATAAATGTCTCTTTAGGGGGGGAGTGGTCGGCGACCCCCCCTGGGCGTGGGTCTTGTCCTGCGTGCCTAGAGCCACCCACTGACATGCCGAGTGACATGGAAAATGGCATCGACGCAGTGCCATGAATTTCTGATGATTCGTCCCGTGCTTGGGGCTTGTCTTGCCCGAGGTAGTGCGCCCTAAAAACGATGACAATGAGATGGGGTTTGTTGCATGTGTGATCCTGCGGACTGACAGTCGTGTCCAGACAATGGCATCCGAGTGAGACGATTTGAAGGGGCCTCGAGGCCCGTCTTGGTGCGTGTGGCGTGCCTTGAAAGGAAGGACGTTGCGGTGGGGTTTGTCATCTGTTGTCGTGTCCCGTATGTAATGACAATGACCACCTAAAGAGAATTCATTTCATGCGTGAGGACCCTCTCTGGACATGGGGCCTGTCTTCTCGGCGGTGTTGGACGCTACCCGGGATGAATGCTACTACGTGTCGGCGGCCTTCATGTGCCTAAGGGGTCACATCGGTGGCTGTTCCTATGGTTTCATATATCTTTTAGGGCAACACGTGTTGTCTTTCATGCGCTGTGGTGCCCACAGGGTTGTCTAAACCCGTTAGTATGTCTCCTCGTCAGTGCTGATGTTTCCTGGTGGGACAGCTGAAAATGCATAAATGTCTCTTTAGGGGGGGAGTGGTCGGCGACCCCCCCTGGGCGTGGGTCTTGTCCTGCGTGCCCAGAGCCACCTAGTGACATGCCCACGGACATGGAAAAATGGCCTCCAGACAAATCCATGAAAGCTTGAGGATTCATACGGTGCTTGGGGCTTGTCTTGTCTGAGGTAATGCGCCATAAAAGTGATGACAATGAGCCGGGGTGCGTCGCGTGTCAGGTCCGACGTACTGACAATCACGTGGAGACAACGCCACCCGAGTGGGACGATTTGAAGGGGCATCGGGGCTTGCCTTGGAGGATGCGGTGTGCCTTGCAAGGAAGGACGACGTGGTGGGGTTTGTCATATGTTGTTGGGTACGGTATGTAATGACAATGACCGCCTCAAGATAATTCCTTTCATGCGTGAGGACCCGCTCTGGACATGGGGCGTGTCTTCTCTGCGGTGATGGACGAGACGCGGGACGGATGCCATGACGTGTCGGCGGCCTTCATGTGCCTAAGGGGTCACGTCGGTGGCCCTTCCTATGGTTTCATAGCTCTTTTAGGGCAACCCGTGTTGTCTTTCATGCACTGCGGTGCCCTTAGGGTGGTCTAAACCCATCAGTATGTCTCCTCGTCAATGTTGATGTTTCCTGGTGGAATAGCTGGAAATGCATAAATGTCTCTTTAGGGGGGGGAGTGGTCGGCGACCCCCCCTGGGCGTGGGTCTTGTCCTGCGTGCCTAGAGCCACCTGATGACATGCCCAGTGACATGGAAAATGGCATGGACGCAATGCCATGAATTCTCGATGATTCGTCCCGTGCTTGGGGCTTGTCTTTCCCGAGGTAGTGCGCCCTAAAAACGATGACAACGAGATGGGGTTTGTCGCATGTGTGATCTTGCGGGCTGATAGTCGTTTCCAGACAATGGCATCCGAGTGAGACGATTTGAAGGGGCCTCGAGGCCCGTCTTGGTGCATGCGGCGTGCCTTGAAGGGAAGGACGTTGAGGTGGGGTCATACCTCAAACATTGCAGATTTGGTTGGTGATGCAACCTTGTTGATCCTTCCATTAGTCATATGCTTGTCTCAAAGATCAGGTTGTGCATGTACAATGGACAAACTAATCGAACGGAATTGAATGTTCGGGACGACGGTTTGGGCTTGTGTTGGGGTCTGAGTGGTGAGCTCAGTCATACCTCAAACAATGCAGATGTTGTTGGTGATTCTACATGTCTGATCCTTCCACTAGTCATATGCTTGTCTCAAAGATTAGGTCCTGCATGATCAGTTGTGTGGGTTGATGGTTGCGCTTATGCGATTGTGTGGGAGTGGTGGATGGTTGTCAAGATACCGCGGTCTCCCTTTTTTGGGAAGGGAACGTTGGTCTCGTTGGCTCTAGGGGGTTGGGTATATCAATCCTTCCCTTGTGTCATGCATAGCGGGCTTTCCCTGCCTTCATGTGCTGCATTGTGATGCCTCTCGGGTTGCATCCCTCGAGGCGTCACGATCAGCTGTGTGGGTTGATGGTTGTGCTTACGCGATTGTGTGGGAGTGGTGGATGGTTGTCAAGATACTGCGGTCTCCCTTTTTTGGGAAGGGAACGTTGGTCTCGTTGGCACCCTCATCCGTAAGTGGGGGTTTAATTTCTCCTCGCTTTCATTTGGTCCTTGTGCATGTTTCCATGTGAATGATGGAACACGGTTTGGCTTGGTTGGATATCCGTTGAGAACACTAGTCATATGCTTGTCTCAAAGATCAGTCTGTGCATGTACAGGGACAAACTAATCGAAGATGGTGATACTGTGAAGGGTCTCAGTAAATCAGGGACAAGTCTGACGTTCTCCTCGGTTTTACATCAAGCGAAGAATGTGTATCTATTGTTTCTGCAAGATACACGAGCGTCATGCAGAGATGATGACTCATTAAGGGGAATCCTGTCGATTTGGGAAGATGATTTGGGCTTGTGTTGGGGTGTGAGTGGTCTGCTCAGTCATACCTCAAACATTGCAGATGTGGTTGGTGATGCTACCTGGCTGATCCTACCATTAGTCATATGCTTGTCTCAAAGATCAGGTTGTGCATTTACAAAGGATAAACTAATCGAACGGAATTGAATGTTCGGGATGATGGTTTGGGCTTGTGTTGGGGTCTGAGTGGTCTGCTCAGTTATACCACAAACAATGCAGATGTTGTTGGTAATGCTACATGGTTGATCCTTCCACTAGTCATATGCTTGTCTCAAAGATCAGTTAGTGCATGTACAGGGACAAACTAATCGAAAGATGGTGATACTGTGAAGGGTCTCATTAAATCAGTGACACGGCTGACTTTCTCCTCGGTTATACATCAAGCGAAGAATCCCCAGGTGGGTGAGCTCCACCTAGAAGATCCTCACTTGTCCCATCGGAGTTCTCCCTGTTGGTAGTGGAATTTTGTTAGTGCTGATATACGGGCCCTGTTTATATGCTTGGGTTGAATTCTCTCGCACAATTGCGGTTTTGAGCATCATGCAGAGGTGAAGACTCATTAATTGGGTTCCTGTCGATTTGGGAAGACGGTTTGGGATTGTGTTGGGGTCTGAGTGGTCTGCTCAGTCATACCTCAAACATTGCAGATGTTGTTGGTGGTGCAACCTGTCTGATCCTTCCATTAGTCATATGCTTGTCTCAAAAATCAGGTTGTGCATGTACAAAGGACAAACTAATCGAACGGAATTGAATGTTCGAGACGACGGTTTGGGCTTGTGTTGGGGTCTGAGTGGTGAGCTCAGTCATACCTCAAACAATGCAGATGTTGTTGGTGATGCTACATGGCTGATCCTTCCACTAGTCATATGCTTGTCTCAAAGGTCAGGTCCTGCATGATCAGTTGTGTGGGTTGATGGTTGCGCTTATGCGATTGTGTGGGAGTGGTGGATGGTGGTCAAGATACTGCGGTCTCCCTTTTTTGGGAAGGGAACGTTGGTCTCGTTGGCTCTAGGGGGTTGGGTATATCAATCCTTCCCTTGTGTCATGCATAGCGGGCTTTCCCTGCCTTCATGTGCTGCATTGTGATGCCTCTCGGGTTGCTTCCCTCGAGGCGTCACGGTCAGTTGTGTGGGTTGATGGTTGTGCTTACGCGATTGTGTGGGAGTGGTGGATGGTTGTCAAGATACTGCGGTCTCCCTTTTTTGGGAAGGGAACGTTGGTCTCGTTGGCTCTAGGGGGTTGGGTATATAAATCCTTCCCTTGTGTCATGCATAGCGGGCTTTCCCTGCCTTCATGTGCTGCATTGTGATGCCTCTCGGGTTGCTTCCCTTGAGGCGTCACGGTCAGTTGTGTGGGTTGATGGTTGTGCTTACGCGATTGTGTGGGAGTGGTGGATGGCTGTCAAGATACTGCGGTCTCCCTTTTTTGGGAAGGGAACGTTGGTCTCGTTGGCTCTAGGGGGTTGGGTATATCAATCCTTCCCTTGTGTCATGCATAGCGGGCTTTCCCTGCCTTCATGTGCTGCATTGTGATGTCTCTCGGGTTGCTTCCCTCGAGGCGTCACAGTCAGTTGTGTGGGTTGATGGTTGTGCTTACGCGATTGTGTGGGAGTGGTGGATGGTTGTCAAGATACTGCGGTCTCCCTTTTTTGGGAAGGGAACGTTGGTCTCCTTGGCTCTAGGGGGTTGGGTATATAAATCCTTCCCTTGTGTCATGCATAGCGGGCTTTCCCTGCCTTCATGTGCTGCATTGTGATGCCTCTGGGGTTGCTTCCCTTGAGGCGTCACGGTCAGTTGTGTGGGTTGATGGTTGTGCTTACGCGATTGTGTGGGAGTGGTGGATGGTTGTCAAGATACTGCGGTCTCCCTTTTTTGGGAAGGGAACGTTGGTCTCCTTGGCTCTAGGGGGTTGGGTATATAAATCCTTCCCTTGTGTCATGCATAGCGGGCTTTCCCTGCCTTCATGTGCTGCATTGTGATGTCTCTCGGGTTGCTTCCCTCGAGGTGTCACAGTCAGTTGTGTGGGTTGATGGTTGTGCTTACGCGATTGTGTGGGAGTGGTGGATGGTTGTCAAGATACTGCGGTCTCCCTTTTTTGGGAAGGGAACGTTGGTCTCCTTGGCTCTAGGGGGTTGGGTATATAAATCCTTCCCTTGTGTCATGCATAGCGGGCTTTCCCTGCCTTCATGTGCTGCATTGTGATGCCTCTCGGGTTGCTTCCCTTGAGGCGTCACGGTCAGTTGTGTGGGTTGATGGTTGTGCTTACGCGATTGTGTGGGAGTGGTGGATGGTTGTCAAGATACTGCGGTCTCCCTTTTTTGGGAAGGGAACGTTGGTCTCGTTGGCACCCTCATCCGTAAGTGGGGGATTAATTTCTCCTCGCTTTCATTTGGTCCTTGTGCATGTTTCCATGTGAATGATGGAACACGGTTTGGCTTGGTTGGATATCCGTTGAGAACACTAGTCAAATGCTTGTCTCAAAGACCAGTCTGTGCATGTACAGGGACAAACTAACCGAAAGATGGTGATATTGTGAAGGGTCTCATTAAATCAGTGACAAGTTTGACGTTCTCCTCGGTTATACATCAAGCGAAGAATGTGTATCTATTGTTTCGACAAGATACACGAGCGTCGTCACGCAGAGGTGATGACTCATTAAGGGGAATCCTGTCGATTTGGGAAGATGGTTTGGGCTTGTGTTGGGGTCTGAGTGGTTTGCTCAGTCATACCTCAAACATTGCAGATGTGGTTGGTGATGCTACCTGGATGATCCTTCCATTAGTCATATGCTTGTCCCAAAGATCAGGTGGTGCATGTACAAAGGAAAAACTAATCGAATGAAATTGAATGTTCGGGACGACGGTTTGGGCTTGTGTTGGGGTCTGAGTGGTTAGCTCAGTCATACCTCAAACAATGCAGATGTTGTTGGTGATGCTACATGGCTGATCCTTCAACTAGTCATATGCTTGACTCAAAGATCAGGTCCCGCATGTACAAAGACAAACTAATCGAAAGATGGTGATACTGTGATGGGTCTCATTAAATTAGTGCCAGGGCTGACTTTCTCCTCAGTTATACATCAAGAGAAGAATCCCCAGGTGGGTGAGCTCCACCTAGAAGACCCTCACTTGTCCCTTCGGAGTTCTCCCTGTTGGTAGTGGAATTTTGTCAGTTATGATATACGGGCCCTGTTTATATGCTTGGGTTGAATTCTCTCGCACAATTGCGGTATTGAGCATCATGCAGAGGTGATGACTCATTAATTGGGTTCCTGTCGATTTGGAAAGACGGTTTGGGCTTGTGTTGGGGTCTGAGTGGTCTGCTCAGTCATACCTCAAACATTGCAGATGTGGTTGGTGATGCAACCTGGCTGATCCTTCCATTAGTCATATGCTTGTCCCAAAGATCAGGTTGTGCATGTACAAAGGACAAACTAATGGAACGGAATTGAATGTTCGGGATGATGGTTTGGGCTTGTGTTGGGGTCTGAGTGGTGAGCTCAGTCATACCTCAAACAATGCAGATGTTGTTGGTGATGCTACATGGCTGATCCTTCTACTAGTCATATGCTTGTCTCAAAGATCCGGTTGTGCATGATCAGTTGTGTGGGTTGATGGTTGCCCTTATGCGATTGTGTGGAAGTGGTGGATGGTTGTCAAGATACTGCGGTCTCCCTTTTTTGGGAATGGAACGTTGGTCTCGTTGGCGCTAGGGGGTTGGGTATATCAATCCTTCCCTTGTGTCATGCATAGCGGGCTTTCCCTGCCTTCATGTGCTGCATTGTGATGCCTCTCGGGTTGCTTCCCTCGAGGCGTGACGATCAGTTGTGTGGGTTGATGGTTGTGCTTACGCGATTGTGTGGGAGTGGTGGATGGTTGTCAAGATACTGCGGTCTCCCTTTTTTGGGAAGGGAACGTTGGTCTCGTTGGCACCCTCATCCGTAAGTGGGGGTTTAATTTCTCCTCGCTTTCATTTGGTCCTTGTACATGTTTCCATGTGAATGATGGAACACGGTTTGGCTTGGTTGGATATCCGATGAGAACACTAGTCATATGCTTGTCTCAAAGATCAGTCTGTGCATGTACAGGGACAAACTAACCGAAAGATGGTGATACTGTGAAGGGTCTCATTAAATCAGTGACAAGTTTGACGTTCTCCTCGGTTATACATCAAGCGAAGAATGTGTATCTATTGTTTTTGCAAGATACACGAGCGTCATACAGAGGTGATGACTAATTAAGGGGAAACATGTCGATTTGGGAAGATGGTTTGGGCTTGTGTTGGGGTCTGAGTGGTTTGCTCAGTCATACCTCAAACATTGCAGATGTGGTTGGTGATGCTACCTGGCTGATCCTTCCATTAGTCATATGCTTGTATCAAAGATCAGGTTGTGCATGTACAAAGGACAAACTAATCGAATGGAATTGAATGCTCGGGACGACGGTTTAGGCTTGTGTTGGGGTCTGAGTGGTCTGCTCAGTCATACCTCAAACATTGCAGATGTGGTTAGTGACGCTACATGGGTGATCCTTCCACTAGTCATATGCGTGTCTCAAAGATCAGGTCCTGCATGTACAAGGACAAACTAATCGAAAGATGGTGATACTGTGAAGGGTCTCATTAAATCAGTGACACGGCTGACTTTCTCCTCGGTTATACATCAAGCGAAGAATCCCCAGGTGGGTGAGCTCCACCTAGAAGAACCTCACTTGTCCCTTTGGAGTTCTCCCTGTTGGTAGTGGAATTTTGTTGGTGCTGATGTAAGGGCCCCGTCTATATGCTTGGGTTGAATTCTCTCGCACAATTTTGGTTTCGGGTTCCAAGGGCTTGCTAAAAAGACGATGCGATACTAGACAGATATAACTTGGATGGGATGATGATAGATGAGCATGGTTGGTGTCCTGGTTCTTGGTTAAAAGTTTCGCAACGGTGGTTGAGTTCTTTTGAATGGTGGGATGTGGGGGGTGCGGCGGGACATAGGGCCTCCGTTCCTGTCATGACTCCTTTTCCTCAACGTCCCTGGAGCGTTGTGGGTTCGTCTGCTTAAAATCTGCCTCATGGCGGTTGAGTTCCTTCGGAAGGTGGGATGTGGGAGGCATGGCGGTGGGACGCTGTAATTCCTTTTCCTCACCGGTGGGATGTGGGGGGCATTGGAAAGAATGGGTTTTTGCCCAGTCTCATGCCGTGCCCGCCTTTTTCCTCACCTTTCATGGAGCGTTGCGGTTCGGGCTTGCTTAAAAGGCCACCTGTTGGTGGCGGAGTTCCTTGGATGGTGGGATGTGGGAGGCATGGTGGGTTGGTGTTCCTTTGTCGTCCCTCGACGCTCCTGCCCTTCCCTCGCCTTCTCTAGAGCAGTGCGGCTCTGCTTGCTTAAAAGCTGCCTCAGGGCGGTTGAGTTGCTGCGGATGGTGGGATGTGGGGGGCGCGGCGGGATTGGGTTTTTGCCCCGTCCCCTGACGTGCCTGCCTTTTCCTCCCCGTCTGTGGAGCATTGCGGGCTGGGTGCTTAAATACCGCCTCACGGTTTGTGGGATCCTGTGGATGGTGGGATGTGGGCAGCGCGGCGGGACATAGGACCCCCGTACCTACCATGACTCCTTTTCCTCGACGTCTCTTGAGCGTTGCTGGTTCGTCTGCTTAAAAGCTGCCTCATGGCGGTTGAGTTCCTACGGAATGTGAGATGTGGGAGGCACGGCGGGATGGGGGTTTCCCTCCTCATCCCCTGACGTTCCTACCTTTTTCCTCACTGGTGGGATGTGGGGGGTATGGGTGGGATTGGGTTGTTTCCCCGTCCTGTCGTACCCACCTTTTTCCTCACCTTTCATGGAGCGTTGCGGGTCGGGCTTTGCTTAAAATCCACTGATTGTGGTTGAGTTCTTGCAGATGTTGGGATGTGGGAGGCATGGTGGGATTGGGTTCCTTTGTCGTCCCTTGCTGTACCGCCTTTTCCTCACCTTCTCTGGAGCGTTGTGGAATTTTGGTAGTGGTTCAAGCGCGAAACTGTCGGTATCACCAGGATGCGAGAGCGTGCTCCTAAATTTCTCATTCAGTGATATTCCATGCGAACCATAGCAAGCTGCCTTGGGCAATGATTGGTGGGAGTGCTTTGCTCAACGCATTGTCGGGGCCACGTGCGAGTTATTTGGGTCCTAAGAAACTCACACCAACAGGGTAACGATTTCCATGGTTCATTATTGGACAAGTTGGGGTGCCTTCCTCCTCAGTCATGCCTTGGGTGATGATGTTCATAAGGGTGGCTTGAGAATGTGTATCTACTGTTTCTGCAAGATACACGAGCGTCATGCAGAGGTGATGACTAATTAAGGGGAAACATGTCGATTTGGGAAGAGATGGTTCGGGCTTGTGTTGGGGTCTGAGTGGTCTGCTCAGTCATACCTCAAACATTGCAGATGTGGTTGGTGATGGTACCCGGTTGATCTTTCCATTAGTCATATTATTGTCTCAAAGATCAGGCTGTGCATGTACGAAGGACAAACTAATCGAATGGAATTGAATGCTCGGGACGACGGTTTGGGCTTGTGTTGGGGTCTGAGTGGTCTGCTCAGTCATACCTCAAACATTGCAGATGTGGTTGGTGATGCTACATGGTTGATCCTTCCACTAGTCATATGCCTGTCTCAAAGATCAGGTCCCGCATGTAAAGGACAAACTAATCGAAAGATGGTGATACTATGACGGGTCTCATTAAATCAGTGCCAGGGCTGACTTTCTCCTCGGTTATACCTCAAGCGAAGAATCCCCAGGTGGGTGAGCTCCACCTTGAAGACCCTCACTTGTCCCTTTGGAGTTCTCCCTGTTGGTAGTGGAATTTTGTTGGTGCTGATGTACGGGCCCCGTCTATATGCTTGGGTTGAATTCTCTCGCACAATTTTGGTTTCGGGTTCCAAGGGCTTGCTAAAAAGACGATGCGATACTAGACAGATATAACTTGGATGGGATGATGATAGATGAGCATGGTTGGTGTCCTGGTTCTTGGTTAAAAGTTTCGCAACGGTGGTTGAGTTCTTTTGAATGGTGGGATGTGGGGGGTGCGGCGGGACATAGGGCCTCTGTTCCTGTCATGACTCCTTTTCCTCAACGTCCCTGGAGCGTTGTGGGTTCGTCTGCTTAAAATCTGCCTCACGGCGGTTGAGTTCCTTCGGAAGGTGGGATGTGGGAAGCATGGCGGTGGGACGCTGTAATTCCTTTTCCTCACCGGTGGGATGTGGGGGGCATTGGAAAGAATGGGTTTTTGCCCAGTCTCATGCCGTGCCCGCCTTTTTCCTCACCTTTCATGGAGCGTTGCGGTTCGGGCTTGCTTAAAAGGCCACCTGTTGGTGGCGGAGTTCCTTGGATGGTGGGATGTGGGAGGCATGGTGGGTTGGTGTTCCTTTGTCGTCCCTCGACGCTCCTGCCCTTCCCTCGCCTTCTCTAGAGCAGTGCGGCTTTGCTTGCTTAAAAGCTGCCTCAGGGTGGTTGAGTTGCTGCGGATGGTGGGATGTGGGGGGCGCGGCGGGATTGGGTTTTTGCCCCGTCCCCTGACGTGCCTGCCTTTTCCTCCCCGTCTGTGGAGCATTGCGGGCTGGGTGCTTAAATACCGCCTCACGGTTTGTGGGATCCTGTGGATGGTGGGATGTGGGCGGCGCGGCGGGACATAGGACCCCCGTACCTACCATGACTCCTTTTCCTCGACGTCTCTTGAGCGTTGCTGGTTCGTCTGCTTAAAAGCTGCCTCATGGCGGTTGAGTTCCTACGGAATGTGAGATGTGGGAGGCACGGCGGGATGGGGGTTTCCCTCCTCATCCCCTGACGTTCCTACCTTTTCCCTCACTGGTGGGATGTGGGGGGTATGGGCGGGATTGGGTTGTTTCCCCGTCCTGTCGTACCCACCTTTTTCCTCACCTTTCATGGAGCGTTGCGGGTCGGGCTTTGCTTAAAATCCACTGAGTGTGGTTGAGTTCTTGCAGATGTTGGGATGTGGGAGGCATGGTGGGATTGGGTTCCTTTGTCGTCCCTTGCTGTACCGCCTTTTCCTCACCTTCTCTGGAGCGTTGTGGAATTTTGGTAGTGGTTCAAGCGCGAAACTGTCGGTATCACCAGGATGCGAGAGCGTGCTCCTAAATTTCTCATTCAGCGATATTCCATGCGAACCATAGCAAGCTGCCTTGGGCAATGATTGGTGGGAGTGCTTTGCTCAACGCATTGTCGGGGCCACGTGCGAGTTATTTGTGTCCTAAGAGACTCACACCAACAGGGTAACGATTTCCATGGTTCATTATTGGACAAGTTGGGGTGCCTTCCTCCTCAGTCATGCCTTGGGTGATGATGTTCATAAGGGTGGCTTGAGAATGTGTATCTACTGTTTCTGCAAGATACACGAGCGTCATGCGGAGGTGATGACTCATTAAGGGGAATCCTGTCGATTTGGGAAGATGGTTGGGGCTTGTGTTGGGGTCTGAGTGGTCTGCTCAGTCATACCTCAAACATTGCAGATGTGGTTGGTGATGCTACCTGGCTGATCCTTCCATTAGTCATATGCTTGTCTCAAAGATCAGGTTGTGCATGTACAAAGGACAAACTAATCGAACAGAATTGAATGTTCGGGACGACGGTTTGGGCTTGTGTTGGGGTCTGAGTGGTCAGCTCAGTCATACCCCAAACAATGCAGATGTTGTTGGTGATGCTACATGGCTGATCCTTCCACTAGTCATATGCCTGTCTCAAAGATCAGGTCCCGCATGTAAAGGACAAACTAATCGAAAGATGGTGATACTGTGACGGGTCTCATTAAATCAGTGCCAGGGGTGACTTTCTCCTCGGTTATATCTCAAGCGAAGAATCCCCAGGTGGGTGAGCTCCACCTAGAAGACCCTCACTTGTCCCTTTGGAGTTCTCCCTGTTGGTAGTGGAATTTTTTTGGTGCTGATGTAGGGGCCCCGTCTATATGCTTGGGTTGAATTCTCTCGCACAATTGCGGTTCCGTCTTCCAAGGGCTTGCTAAAAAGACAATGCGATACTAGACAGATATAACTTGGATGGGATGATGATAGATGAGCATGGTTGGTGTCCTGGTTCTTGGTTAAAAGTTTCGCAACGGTGGTTGAGTTCTTTTGAATGGTGGGATGTGGGGGGTGCGGCGGGACATAGGGCCTCCGTTCCTGTCATGACTCCTTTTCCTCAACGTCCCTGGAGCGTTGTGGGTTCGTCTGCTTAAAATCTGCCTCATGGCGGTTGAGTTCCTTCGGAAGGTGGGATGTGGGAGGCATGGCGGTGGGACGCTGTAATTCCTTTTCCTCACCGGTGGGATGTGGGGGGCATTGGAAAGAATGGGTTTTTGCCCAGTCTCATGCCGTGCCCGCCTTTTTCCTCACCTTTCATGGAGCGTTGCGGTTCGGGCTTGCTTAAAAGGCCACCTGTCGGTGGCGGAGTTCCTTGGATGGTGGGATGTGGGAGGCATGGTGGGTTGGTGTTCCTTTGTCGTCCCTCGACGCTCCTGCCCTTCCCTCGCCTTCTCTAGAGCAGTGCGGCTTGGCTTGCTTAAAAGCCGCCTCAGGGTGGTTGAGTTGTTGCGGATGGTGGGATGTGGGAGGCGCGGCGGGATTGGGTTTTTGCCCCGTCCCCTGACGTGCCTGCCTTTTCCTCCCCGTCTGTGGAGCATTGCGGGCTGGGTGCTTAAATACCGCCTCACGGTTTGTGGGATCCTGTGGATGGTGGGATGTGGGCGGCGCGGCGGGACATAGGACCCCCGTACCTACCCTGACTCCTTTTCCTTGACGTCTCTTGAGCGTTGCTGGTTCGTCTGCTTAAAAGCTGCCTCATGGCGGTTGAGTTCCTACGGAATGTGAGATGTGGGAGGCACGGCGGGATGGGGGTTTCCCTCCTCATCCCCTGACGTTCCTACCTTTTTCCTCACTGGTGGGATGTGGGGGGTATGGGCGGGATTGGGTTGTTTCCCCGTCCTGTCGTACCCACCTTTTTCCTCACCTTTCATGGAGCGTTGCGGGTCGGGCTATGCTTAAAAGCCACCGAGTGTGGTTGAGTTCTTGCAGATGTTGGGATGTGGGAGGCATGGTGGGATTGGGTTCCTTTGTCGTCCCTTGCTGTACCGCCTTTTCCTCACCTTCTCTGGAGCGTTGTGGAATTTTGGTAGTGGTTCAAGCGCGAAACTGTCGGTATCACCAGGATGCAAGAGCGTGCTCCTAAATTTCTCATTCAGCGATATTTCATGCGAACCATAGCAAGCTGCCTTGGGCAATGATTGGTGGGAGTGCTTTGCTCAACGCATTGTCGGGGCCACGTGCGAGTTATTTGGGTCCTAAGAAACTCACACCAACAGGGTGACGATTTCCATGGTTCATTATTGGACAAGTTGGGGTGCCTTCCTCCTCAGTCATGCCTTGGGTGATGATGTTCATAAGGGTGGCTTGAGAATGTGTATCTACTGTTTCTGCAAGATACACGAGCGTCATGCGGAGGTGATGACTCATTAAGGGGAATCCTGTCGATTTGGGAAGATGGTTGGGGCTTGTGTTGGGGTCTGAGTGGTCTGCTCAGTCATACCTCAAACATTGCAGATGTGGTTGGTGATGCTACCTGGCTGATCCTTCCATTAGTCATATGCTTGTCTCAAAGGTCAGGTTGTGCATGTACAAAGGACAAACTAATCGAACAGAATTGAATGTTCGGGACGACGGTTTGGGCTTGTGTTGGGGTCTGAGTGGTCAGCTCAGTCATACCCCAAACAATGCAGATGTTGTTGGTGATGCTACATGGCTGATCCTTCCACTAGTCATATGCCTGTCTCAAAGATCAGGTCCCGCATGTAAAGGACAAACTAATCGAAAGATGGTGATACTGTGACGGGTCTCATTAAATCAGTTCCAGGGGTGACTTTCTCCTCGGTTATATCTCAAGCGAAGAATCCCCAGGTGGGTGAGCTCCACCTAGAAGACCCTCACTTGTCCCTTTGGAGTTCTCCCTGTTGGTAGTGGAATTTTTTTGGTGCTGATGTAGGGGCCCCGTCTATATGCTTGGGTTGAATTCTCTCGCACAATTGCGGTTCCGTCTTCCAAGGGCTTGCTAAAAAGACGATGCGATA
>CAUJRU010002094.1:26441-43941 GCA_963277665.1 Viscum album
GGACATGGAAAAATGGCCTCCAGACAAATCCATGAAAGCTTGAGGATTCATACGGTGCTTGGGGCTTGTCTTGTCTGAGGTAATGCGCCATAAAAGTGATGACAATGAGCCGGGGTGCGTCGCGTGTGAGGTCCGAGGTACTGACAATCACGTGGAGACAACGCCACCCGAGTGGGACGATTTGAAGGGGCATCGGGGCTTGCCTTGGAGGATGCGGTGTGCCTTGCAAGGAAGGACGACGTGGTGGGGTTTGTCATATGTTGTTGGGTACGGTATGTAATGACAATGACCGCCTAAAGATAATTCATTTCATGCGTGAGGACCCGCTCTGGACATGGGGCGTGTCTTCTCTGCGGTGATGGACGAGACGCGGGACGGATGTCATGACGTGTCGGCGGCCTTCATGTGCCTAAGGGGTCACGTCGGTGGCCCTTCCTATGGTTTCATAGCTCTTTTAGGGCAACCCGTGTTGTCTTTCATGCACTGCGGTGCCCTTAGGGTGGTCTAAACCCCTCAGTATGTCTCCTCGTCACTTTTGATGTTTCCTGGTGGAATAGCTGGAAATGCATAAATGTCTCTTTAGGGGGGGAGTGGTCGGCGACCCCCCCTGGGCGTGGGTCTTGTCCTGCGTGCCTAGAGCCACCCGATGACATGCCCAGTGACATGGAAAATGGCATCGACGCAATGCCATGAATTCTTGATGATTCGTCCCGTGCTTGGGGCTTGTCTTTCCCGAGGTAGTGCGCCCTAAAAACGATGACAATGAGATGGGTTTTGTCGCATGTGTGATCTTGCGGGCTGACAGTCGTTTCCAGACAAAGGCATCCGAGTGAGACGATTTGAAGGGGCCTCGAGGCCCGTCTTGGTGCATGCGGTGTGCCTTGAAAGGAAGGACGTTGAGGTGTGGTTATTCATGTGTTTTCGTGTCCCGTATGTAATGATAATGACCACCTAAAGAGAATTCATTTCATGCGTGAGGACCCTCTCTGGACATGGGGCCTGTCTTCTCGGCGGTGTTGGACGCTACCCGGGATGGATGCTAGTACGTGATGGCGGCCTTGATGTGCCTAAGGGGTCACATTGGTGGCTATTCCTATGGTTTCATATCTCTTTTAGGGCAACACGTGTTGTCTTTCATGCGCTGTGGTGCCCACAGGGTTGTCTGAACCCATCAGTATGTCTCCTCGTCAGTGCTGATGTTTCCTGGTGGGACAGCTGGAAATGCATAAATGTCTCTTTAGGGGGGGAGTGGTCGGCGACCCCCCCTGGGCGTGGGTCTTGTCCTGTGTGCCCAGAGCCACCCAGTGACATGCCCACGGACATGGAAAAACGGCCTCCAGACGAATCCATGAAAGCCTGATGATTCGTACGGTGCTTGGGGCTTGTCTTGTCTGAGGTAATGCGCCATAAAAGTGATGACAATGAGCTGGGGTGCGTCGCGTGTCAGACCCACGCCGAGTGACGTGGAAAATGGCATCGACGCAATGCCAAGAATTCCTGATGATTTGTCCCGTGCTTCGGGCTTGTCTTGCCCGAGGTAGTGCGCCATAAAAACGATGACAATGAGATGGGGTTTGTCGCGTGTGTGAGGTCCGACGTACTGACGATCACGTGGAGACAACGGCATCCGAGTGAGACGATTTGAAGGGGCC
Organism: Viscum album; assembly: GCA_963277665.1. NCBI lineage: Eukaryota > Viridiplantae > Streptophyta > Magnoliopsida > Santalales > Viscaceae > Viscum > Viscum album. The sequence continues at coordinate 28,094 of CAUJRU010002094.1, forward strand.
TCGGGGCTTGCCTTGGTGGATGCGGTGTGCCTTGCAAGGAAGGACGATGTGGTGGGGTTTGTCATATGTTGTTGGGTACGGTATGTATTGACAATGACCACCTAAAGATAATTCCTTTGAGGCGTGAGGACTCGCTCTGGACATGGGGCGCGTCTTCTCTGCGGTGATGGACGAGACGCGGGACGGATGCCATGACGTGTCGGCGGCCTTCATGTGCCTAAGGGGTCACGTCGGTGGCCCTTCCTATGGTTTCATAGCTCTTTTAGGGCAACCCGTGTTGTCTTTCATGCACTGCGGTGCCCTTAGGGTGGTCTAAACCCATCAGTATGTCTCCTCGTCACTGTTGATGTTTCCTGGTGGTATAGCTGGAAATGCATAAATGTCTCTTTAGGGGGGGAGTGGTCGGCGACCCCCCCTGGGCGTGGGTCTTGTCCTGCGTGCCTAGAGCCACCCACTGACATGCCGAGTGACATGGAAAATGGCATCGACGCAGTGCCATGAATTTCTGATGATTCGTCCCGTGCTTGGGGCTTGTCTTGCCCGAGGTAGTGCGCCCTAAAAACGATGACAATGAGATGGGGTTTGTCGCATGTGTGATCCTGCGGACTGACAGTCGTGTCCAGACAATGGCATCCGAGTGAGACGATTTGAAGGGGCCTCGAGGCCCGTCTTGGTGCGTGTGGCGTGCCTTGAAAGGAAGGACGTTGCGGTGGGGTTTGTCATCTGTTGTCGTGTCCCGTATGTAATGACAATGACCACCTAAAGAGAATTCATTTCATGCGTGAGGACCCTCTCTGGACATGGGGCCTGTCTTCTCGGCGGTGTTGGACGCTACCCGGGATGAATGCTACTACGTGTCGGCGGCCTTCATGTGCCTAAGGGGTCACATCGGTGGCTGTTCCTATGGTTTCATATATCTTTTAGGGCAACACGTGTTGTCTTTCATGCGCTGTGGTGCCCACAGGGTTGTCTAAACCCGTTAGTATGTCTCCTCGTCAGTGCTGATGTTTCCTGGTGGGACAGCTGAAAATGCATAAATGTCTCTTTAGGGGGGGAGTGGTCGGCGACCCCCCCTGGGCGTGGGTCTTGTCCTGCGTGCCCAGAGCCACCTAGTGACATGCCCACGGACATGGAAAAATGGCCTCCAGACAAATCCATGAAAGCTTGAGGATTCATACGGTGCTTGGGGCTTGTCTTGTCTGAGGTAATGCGCCATAAAAGTGATGACAATGAGCCGGGGTGCGTCGCGTGTCAGGTCCGACGTACTGACAATCACGTGGAGACAACGCCACCCGAGTGGGACGATTTGAAGGGGCATCGGGGCTTGCCTTGGAGGATGCGGTGTGCCTTGCAAGGAAGGACGACGTGGTGGGGTTTGTCATATGTTGTTGGGTACGGTATGTAATGACAATGACCGCCTCAAGATAATTCCTTTCATGCGTGAGGACCCGCTCTGGACATGGGGCGTGTCTTCTCTGCGGTGATGGACGAGACGCGGGACGGATGCCATGACGTGTCGGCGGCCTTCATGTGCCTAAGGGGTCACGTCGGTGGCCCTTCCTATGGTTTCATAGCTCTTTTAGGGCAACCCGTGTTGTCTTTCATGCACTGCGGTGCCCTTAGGGTGGTCTAAACCCATCAGTATGTCTCCTCGTCACTGTTGATGTTTCCTGGTGGAATAGCTGGAAATGCATAAATGTCTCTTTAGGGGGGGGAGTGGTCGGCGACCCCCCCTGGGCGTGGGTCTTGTCCTGCGTGCCTAGAGCCACCCGATGACATGCCCAGTGACATGGAAAATGGCATGGACGCAATGCCATGAATTCTCGATGATTCGTCCCGTGCTTGGGGCTTGTCTTTCCCGAGGTAGTGCGCCCTAAAAACGATGACAACGAGATGGGGTTTGTCGCATGTGTGATCTTGCGGGCTGATAGTCGTTTCCAGACAATGGCATCCGAGTGAGACGATTTGAAGGGGCCTCGAGGCCCGTCTTGGTGCATGCGGCGTGCCTTGAAGGGAAGGACGTTGAGGTGGGGTCATACCTCAAACATTGCAGATTTGGTTGGTGATGCAACCTTGTTGATCCTTCCATTAGTCATATGCTTGTCTCAAAGATCAGGTTGTGCATGTACAATGGACAAACTAATCGAACGGAATTGAATGTTCGGGACGACGGTTTGGGCTTGTGTTGGGGTCTGAGTGGTGAGCTCAGTCATACCTCAAACAATGCAGATGTTGTTGGTGATTCTACATGTCTGATCCTTCCACTAGTCATATGCTTGTCTCAAAGATCAGGTCCTGCATGATCAGTTGTGTGGGTTGATGGTTGCGCTTATGCGATTGTGTGGGAGTGGTGGATGGTTGTCAAGATACCGCGGTCTCCCTTTTTTGGGAAGGGAACGTTGGTCTCGTTGGCTCTAGGGGGTTGGGTATATCAATCCTTCCCTTGTGTCATGCATAGCGGGCTTTCCCTGCCTTCATGTGCTGCATTGTGATGCCTCTCGGGTTGCATCCCTCGAGGCGTCACGATCAGCTGTGTGGGTTGATGGTTGTGCTTACGCGATTGTGTGGGAGTGGTGGATGGTTGTCAAGATACTGCGGTCTCCCTTTTTTGGGAAGGGAACGTTGGTCTCGTTGGCACCCTCATCCGTAAGTGGGGGTTTAATTTCTCCTCGCTTTCATTTGGTCCTTGTGCATGTTTCCATGTGAATGATGGAACACGGTTTGGCTTGGTTGGATATCCGTTGAGAACACTAGTCATATGCTTGTCTCAAAGATCAGTCTGTGCATGTACAGGGACAAACTAATCGAAGATGGTGATACTGTGAAGGGTCTCAGTAAATCAGGGACAAGTCTGACGTTCTCCTCGGTTTTACATCAAGCGAAGAATGTGTATCTATTGTTTCTGCAAGATACACGAGCGTCATGCAGAGATGATGACTCATTAAGGGGAATCCTGTCGATTTGGGAAGATGATTTGGGCTTGTGTTGGGGTGTGAGTGGTCTGCTCAGTCATACCTCAAACATTGCAGATGTGGTTGGTGATGCTACCTGGCTGATCCTACCATTAGTCATATGCTTGTCTCAAAGATCAGGTTGTGCATTTACAAAGGATAAACTAATCGAACGGAATTGAATGTTCGGGATGATGGTTTGGGCTTGTGTTGGGGTCTGAGTGGTCTGCTCAGTTATACCACAAACAATGCAGATGTTGTTGGTAATGCTACATGGTTGATCCTTCCACTAGTCATATGCTTGTCTCAAAGATCAGTTAGTGCATGTACAGGGACAAACTAATCGAAAGATGGTGATACTGTGAAGGGTCTCATTAAATCAGTGACACGGCTGACTTTCTCCTCGGTTATACATCAAGCGAAGAATCCCCAGGTGGGTGAGCTCCACCTAGAAGATCCTCACTTGTCCCATCGGAGTTCTCCCTGTTGGTAGTGGAATTTTGTTAGTGCTGATATACGGGCCCTGTTTATATGCTTGGGTTGAATTCTCTCGCACAATTGCGGTTTTGAGCATCATGCAGAGGTGAAGACTCATTAATTGGGTTCCTGTCGATTTGGGAAGACGGTTTGGGATTGTGTTGGGGTCTGAGTGGTCTGCTCAGTCATACCTCAAACATTGCAGATGTTGTTGGTGGTGCAACCTGTCTGATCCTTCCATTAGTCATATGCTTGTCTCAAAAATCAGGTTCTTTATGTACAAAGGACAAACTAATCGAACGGAATTGAATGTTCGAGACGACGGTTTGGGCTTGTGTTGGGGTCTGAGTGGTGAGCTCAGTCATACCTCAAACAATGCAGATGTTGTTGGTGATGCTACATGGCTGATCCTTCCACTAGTCATATGCTTGTCTCAAAGGTCAGGTCCTGCATGATCAGTTGTGTGGGTTGATGGTTGCGCTTATGCGATTGTGTGGGAGTGGTGGATGGTGGTCAAGATACTGCGGTCTCCCTTTTTTGGGAAGGGAACGTTGGTCTCGTTGGCTCTAGGGGGTTGGGTATATCAATCCTTCCCTTGTGTCATGCATAGCGGGCTTTCCCTGCCTTCATGTGCTGCATTGTGATGCCTCTCGGGTTGCTTCCCTCGAGGCGTCACGGTCAGTTGTGTGGGTTGATGGTTGTGCTTACGCGATTGTGTGGGAGTGGTGGATGGTTGTCAAGATACTGCGGTCTCCCTTTTTTGGGAAGGGAACGTTGGTCTCGTTGGCTCTAGGGGGTTGGGTATATCAATCCTTCCCTTGTGTCATGCATAGCGGGCTTTCCCTGCCTTCATGTGCTGCATTGTGATGCCTCTCGGGTTGCTTCCCTCGAGGCGTCACGGTCAGTTGTGTGGGTTGATGGTTGTGCTTACGCGATTGTGTGGGAGTGGTGGATGGCTGTCAAGATACTGCGGTCTCCCTTTTTTGGGAAGGGAACGTTGGTCTCGTTGGCTCTAGGGGGTTGGGTATATAAATCCTTCCCTTGTGTCATGCATAGCGGGCTTTCCCTGCCTTCATGTGCTGCATTGTGATGTCTCTCGGGTTGCTTCCCTCGAGGCGTCACAGTCAGTTGTGTGGGTTGATGGTTGTGCTTACGCGATTGTGTGGGAGTGGTGGATGGTTGTCAAGATACTGCGGTCTCCCTTTTTTGGGAAGGGAACGTTGGTCTCCTTGGCTCTAGGGGGTTGGGTATATAAATCCTTCCCTTGTGTCATGCATAGCGGGCTTTCCCTGCCTTCATGTGCTGCATTGTGATGCCTCTGGGGTTGCTTCCCTTGAGGCGTCACGGTCAGTTGTGTGGGTTGATGGTTGTGCTTACGCGATTGTGTGGGAGTGGTGGATGGTTGTCAAGATACTGCGGTCTCCCTTTTTTGGGAAGGGAACGTTGGTCTCCTTGGCTCTAGGGGGTTGGGTATATAAATCCTTCCCTTGTGTCATGCATAGCGGGCTTTCCCTGCCTTCATGTGCTGCATTGTGATGTCTCTCGGGTTGCTTCCCTCGAGGTGTCACAGTCAGTTGTGTGGGTTGATGGTTGTGCTTACGCGATTGTGTGGGAGTGGTGGATGGTTGTCAAGATACTGCGGTCTCCCTTTTTTGGGAAGGGAACGTTGGTCTCCTTGGCTCTAGGGGGTTGGGTATATAAATCCTTCCCTTGTGTCATGCATAGCGGGCTTTCCCTGCCTTCATGTGCTGCATTGTGATGCCTCTCGGGTTGCTTCCCTTGAGGCGTCACGGTCAGTTGTGTGGGTTGATGGTTGTGCTTACGCGATTGTGTGGGAGTGGTGGATGGTTGTCAAGATACTGCGGTCTCCCTTTTTTGGGAAGGGAACGTTGGTCTCGTTGGCACCCTCATCCGTAAGTGGGGGATTAATTTCTCCTCGCTTTCATTTGGTCCTTGTGCATGTTTCCATGTGAATGATGGAACACGGTTTGGCTTGGTTGGATATCCGTTGAGAACACTAGTCAAATGCTTGTCTCAAAGATCAGTCTGTGCATGTACAGGGACAAACTAACCGAAAGATGGTGATATTGTGAAGGGTCTCATTAAATCAGTGACAAGTTTGACGTTCTCCTCGGTTATACATCAAGCGAAGAATGTGTATCTATTGTTTCGACAAGATACACGAGCGTCGTCACGCAGAGGTGATGACTCATTAAGGGGAATCCTGTCGATTTGGGAAGATGGTTTGGGCTTGTGTTGGGGTCTGAGTGGTTTGCTCAGTCATACCTCAAACATTGCAGATGTGGTTGGTGATGCTACCTGGCTGATCCTTCCATTAGTCATATGCTTGTCCCAAAGATCAGGTGGTGCATGTACAAAGGAAAAACTAATCGAATGGAATTGAATGTTCGGGACGACGGTTTGGGCTTGTGTTGGGGTCTGAGTGGTTAGCTCAGTCATACCTCAAACAATGCAGATGTTGTTGGTGATGCTACATGGCTGATCCTTCAACTAGTCATATGCTTGACTCAAAGATCAGGTCCCGCATGTACAAAGACAAACTAATCGAAAGATGGTGATACTGTGATGGGTCTCATTAAATTAGTGCCAGGGCTGACTTTCTCCTCAGTTATACATCAAGAGAAGAATCCCCAGGTGGGTGAGCTCCACCTAGAAGACCCTCACTTGTCCCTTCGGAGTTCTCCCTGTTGGTAGTGGAATTTTGTCAGTTATGATATACGGGCCCTGTTTATATGCTTGGGTTGAATTCTCTCGCACAATTGCGGTATTGAGCATCATGCAGAGGTGATGACTCATTAATTGGGTTCCTGTCGATTTGGAAAGACGGTTTGGGCTTGTGTTGGGGTCTGAGTGGTCTGCTCAGTCATACCTCAAACATTGCAGATGTGGTTGGTGATGCAACCTGGCTGATCCTTCCATTAGTCATATGCTTGTCCCAAAGATCAGGTTGTGCATGTACAAAGGACAAACTAATGGAACGGAATTGAATGTTCGGGATGATGGTTTGGGCTTGTGTTGGGGTCTGAGTGGTGAGCTCAGTCATACCTCAAACAATGCAGATGTTGTTGGTGATGCTACATGGCTGATCCTTCTACTAGTCATATGCTTGTCTCAAAGATCAGGTTGTGCATGATCAGTTGTGTGGGTTGATGGTTGCCCTTATGCGATTGTGTGGAAGTGGTGGATGGTTGTCAAGATACTGCGGTCTCCCTTTTTTGGGAATGGAACGTTGGTCTCGTTGGCGCTAGGGGGTTGGGTATATCAATCCTTCCCTTGTGTCATGCATAGCGGGCTTTCCCTGCCTTCATGTGCTGCATTGTGATGCCTCTCGGGTTGCTTCCCTCGAGGCGTGACGGTCAGTTGTGTGGGTTGATGGTTGTGCTTACGCGATTGTGTGGGAGTGGTGGATGGTTGTCAAGATACTGCGGTCTCCCTTTTTTGGGAAGGGAACGTTGGTCTCGTTGGCACCCTCATCCGTAAGTGGGGGTTTAATTTCTCCTCGCTTTCATTTGGTCCTTGTACATGTTTCCATGTGAATGATGGAACACGGTTTGGCTTGGTTGGATATCCGATGAGAACACTAGTCATATGCTTGTCTCAAAGATCAGTCTGTGCATGTACAGGGACAAACTAACCGAAAGATGGTGATACTGTGAAGGGTCTCATTAAATCAGTGACAAGTTTGACGTTCTCCTCGGTTATACATCAAGCGAAGAATGTGTATCTATTGTTTTTGCAAGATACACGAGCGTCATACAGAGGTGATGACTAATTAAGGGGAAACATGTCGATTTGGGAAGATGGTTTGGGCTTGTGTTGGGGTCTGAGTGGTTTGCTCAGTCATACCTCAAACATTGCAGATGTGGTTGGTGACGCTACCTGGCTGATCCTTCCATTAGTCATATGCTTGTATCAAAGATCAGGTTGTGCATGTACAAAGGACAAACTAATCGAATGGAATTGAATGCTCGGGACGACGGTTTAGGCTTGTGTTGGGGTCTGAGTGGTCTGCTCAGTCATACCTCAAACATTGCAGATGTGGTTAGTGACGCTACATGGGTGATCCTTCCACTAGTCATATGCGTGTCTCAAAGATCAGGTCCTGCATGTACAAGGACAAACTAATCGAAAGATGGTGATACTGTGAAGGGTCTCATTAAATCAGTGACACGGCTGACTTTCTCCTCGGTTATACATCAAGCGAAGAATCCCCAGGTGGGTGAGCTCCACCTAGAAGAACCTCACTTGTCCCTTTGGAGTTCTCCCTGTTGGTAGTGGAATTTTGTTGGTGCTGATGTAAGGGCCCCGTCTATATGCTTGGGTTGAATTCTCTCGCACAATTTTGGTTTCGGGTTCCAAGGGCTTGCTAAAAAGACGATGCGATACTAGACAGATATAACTTGGATGGGATGATGATAGATGAGCATGGTTGGTGTCCTCGTTCTTGGTTAAAAGTTTCGCAACGGTGGTTGAGTTCTTTTGAATGGTGGGATGTGGGGGGTGCGGCGGGACATAGGGCCTCCGTTCCTGTCATGACTCCTTTTCCTCAACGTCCCTGGAGCGTTGTGGGTTCGTCTGCTTAAAATCTGCCTCATGGCGGTTGAGTTCCTTCGGAAGGTGGGATGTGGGAGGCATGGCGGTGGGACGCTGTAATTCCTTTTCCTCACCGGTGGGATGTGGGGGGCATTGGAAAGAATGGGTTTTTGCCCAGTCTCATGCCGTGCCCGCCTTTTTCCTCACCTTTCATGGAGCGTTGCGGTTCGGGCTTGCTTAAAAGGCCACCTGTTGGTGGCGGAGTTCCTTGGATGGTGGGATGTGGGAGGCATGGTGGGTTGGTGTTCCTTTGTCGTCCCTCGACGCTCCTGCCCTTCCCTCGCCTTCTCTAGAGCAGTGCGGCTCTGCTTGCTTAAAAGCTGCCTCAGGGCGGTTGAGTTGCTGCGGATGGTGGGATGTGGGGGGCGCGGCGGGATTGGGTTTTTGCCCCGTCCCCTGACGTGCCTGCCTTTTCCTCCCCGTCTGTGGAGCATTGCGGGCTGGGTGCTTAAATACCGCCTCACGGTTTGTGGGATCCTGTGGATGGTGGGATGTGGGCGGCGCGGCGGGACATAGGACCCCCGTACCTACCATGACTCCTTTTCCTCGACGTCTCTTGAGCGTTGCTGGTTCGTCTGCTTAAAAGCTGCCTCATGGCGGTTGAGTTCCTACGGAATGTGAGATGTGGGAGGCACGGCGGGATGGGGGTTTCCCTCCTCATCCCCTGACGTTCCTACCTTTTTCCTCACTGGTGGGATGTGGGGGGTATGGGTGGGATTGGGTTGTTTCCCCGTCCTGTCGTACCCACCTTTTTCCTCACCTTTCATGGAGCGTTGCGGGTCGGGCTTTGCTTAAAATCCACTGATTGTGGTTGAGTTCTTGCAGATGTTGGGATGTGGGAGGCATGGTGGGATTGGGTTCCTTTGTCGTCCCTTGCTGTACCGCCTTTTCCTCACCTTCTCTGGAGCGTTGTGGAATTTTGGTAGTGGTTCAAGCGTGAAACTGTCGGTATCACCAGGATGCGAGAGCGTGCTCCTAAATTTCTCATTCAGTGATATTCCATGCGAACCATAGCAAGCTGCCTTGGGCAATGATTGGTGGGAGTGCTTTGCTCAACGCATTGTCGGGGCCACGTGCGAGTTATTTGGGTCCTAAGAAACTCACACCAACAGGGTAACGATTTCCATGGTTCATTATTGGACAAGTTGGGGTGCCTTCCTCCTCAGTCATGCCTTGGGTGATGATGTTCATAAGGGTGGCTTGAGAATGTGTATCTACTGTTTCTGCAAGATACACGAGCGTCATGCAGAGGTGATGACTAATTAAGGGGAAACATGTCGATTTGGGAAGAGATGGTTCGGGCTTGTGTTGGGGTCTGAGTGGTCTGCTCAGTCATACCTCAAACATTGCAGATGTGGTTGGTGATGGTACCCGGTTGATCTTTCCATTAGTCATATTATTGTCTCAAAGATCAGGCTGTGCATGTACGAAGGACAAACTAATCGAATGGAATTGAATGCTCGGGACGACGGTTTGGGCTTGTGTTGGGGTCTGAGTGGTCTGCTCAGTCATACCTCAAACATTGCAGATGTGGTTGGTGATGCTACATGGTTGATCCTTCCACTAGTCATATGCCTGTCTCAAAGATCAGGTCCCGCATGTAAAGGACAAACTAATCGAAAGATGGTGATACTGTGACGGGTCTCATTAAATCAGTGCCAGGGCTGACTTTCTCCTCGGTTATACCTCAAGCGAAGAATCCCCAGGTGGGTGAGCTCCACCTTGAAGACCCTCACTTGTCCCTTTGGAGTTCTCCCTGTTGGTAGTGGAATTTTGTTGGTGCTGATGTACGGGCCCCGTCTATATGCTTGGGTTGAATTCTCTCGCACAATTTTGGTTTCGGGTTCCAAGGGCTTGCTAAAAAGATGATGCGATACTAGACAGATATAACTTGGATGGGATGATGATAGATGAGCATGGTTGGTGTCCTGGTTCTTGGTTAAAAGTTTCGCAACGGTGGTTGAGTTCTTTTGAATGGTGGGATGTGGGGGGTGCGGCGGGACATAGGGCCTCTGTTCCTGTCATGACTCCTTTTCCTCAACGTCCCTGGAGCGTTGTGGGTTCGTCTGCTTAAAATCTGCCTCACGGCGGTTGAGTTCCTTCGGAAGGTGGGATGTGGGAAGCATGGCGGTGGGACGCTGTAATTCCTTTTCCTCACCGGTGGGATGTGGGGGGCATTGGAAAGAATGGGTTTTTGCCCAGTCTCATGCCGTGCCCGCCTTTTTCCTCACCTTTCATGGAGCGTTGCGGTTCGGGCTTGCTTAAAAGGCCACCTGTTGGTGGCGGAGTTCCTTGGATGGTGGGATGTGGGAGGCATGGTGGGTTGGTGTTCCTTTGTCGTCCCTCGACGCTCCTGCCCTTCCCTCGCCTTCTCTAGAGCAGTGCGGCTTTGCTTGCTTAAAAGCTGCCTCAGGGTGGTTGAGTTGCTGCGGATGGTGGGATGTGGGGGGCGCGGCGGGATTGGGTTTTTGCCCCGTCCCCTGACGTGCCTGCCTTTTCCTCCCCGTCTGTGGAGCATTGCGGGCTGGGTGCTTAAATACCGCCTCACGGTTTGTGGGATCCTGTGGATGGTGGGATGTGGGCGGCGCGGCGGGACATAGGACCCCCGTACCTACCATGACTCCTTTTCCTCGACGTCTCTTGAGCGTTGCTGGTTCGTCTGCTTAAAAGCTGCCTCATGGCGGTTGAGTTCCTACAGAATGTGAGATGTGGGAGGCACGGCGGGATGGGGGTTTCCCTCCTCATCCCCTGACGTTCCTACCTTTTCCCTCACTGGTGGGATGTGGGGGGTATGGGCGGGATTGGGTTGTTTCCCCGTCCTGTCGTACCCACCTTTTTCCTCACCTTTCATGGAGCGTTGCGGGTCGGGCTTTGCTTAAAATCCACTGAGTGTGGTTGAGTTCTTGCAGATGTTGGGATGTGGGAGGCATGGTGGGATTGGGTTCCTTTGTCGTCCCTTGCTGTACCGCCTTTTCCTCACCTTCTCTGGAGCGTTGTGGAATTTTGGTAGTGGTTCAAGCGCGAAACTGTTGGTATCACCAGGATGCGAGAGCGTGCTCCTAAATTTCTCATTCAGCGATATTCCATGCGAACCATAGCAAGCTGCCTTGGGCAATGATTGGTGGGAGTGCTTTGCTCAACGCATTGTCGGGGCCACGTGCGAGTTATTTGTGTCCTAAGAGACTCACACCAACAGGGTAACGATTTCCATGGTTCATTATTGGACAAGTTGGGGTGCCTTCCTCCTCAGTCATGCCTTGGGTGATGATGTTCATAAGGGTGGCTTGAGAATGTGTATCTACTGTTTCTGCAAGATACACGAGCGTCATGCGGAGGTGATGACTCATTAAGGGGAATCCTGTCGATTTGGGAAGATGGTTGGGGCTTGTGTTGGGGTCTGAGTGGTCTGCTCAGTCATACCTCAAACATTGCAGATGTGGTTGGTGATGCTACCTGGCTGATCCTTCCATTAGTCATATGCTTGTCTCAAAGATCAGGTTGTGCATGTACAAAGGACAAACTAATCGAACAGAATTGAATGTTCGGGACGACGGTTTGGGCTTGTGTTGGGGTCTGAGTGGTCAGCTCAGTCATACCCCAAACAATGCAGATGTTGTTGGTGATGCTACATGGCTGATCCTTCCACTAGTCATATGCCTGTCTCAAAGATCAGGTCCCGCATGTAAAGGACAAACTAATCGAAAGATGGTGATACTGTGACGGGTCTCATTAAATCAGTGCCAGGGGTGACTTTCTCCTCGGTTATATCTCAAGCGAAGAATCCCCAGGTGGGTGAGCTCCACCTAGAAGACCCTCACTTGTCCCTTTGGAGTTCTCCCTGTTGGTAGTGGAATTTTTTTGGTGCTGATGTAGGGGCCCCGTCTATATGCTTGGGTTGAATTCTCTCGCACAATTGCGGTTCCGTCTTCCAAGGGCTTGCTAAAAAGACAATGCGATACTAGACAGATATAACTTGGATGGGATGATGATAGATGAGCATGGTTGGTGTCCTGGTTCTTGGTTAAAAGTTTCGCAACGGTGGTTGAGTTCTTTTGAATGGTGGGATGTGGGGGGTGCGGCGGGACATAGGGCCTCCGTTCCTGTCATGACTCCTTTTCCTCAACGTCCCTGGAGCGTTGTGGGTTCGTCTGCTTAAAATCTGCCTCATGGCGGTTGAGTTCCTTCGGAAGGTGGGATGTGGGAGGCATGGCGGTGGGACGCTGTAATTCCTTTTCCTCACCGGTGGGATGTGGGGGGCATTGGAAAGAATGGGTTTTTGCCCAGTCTCATGCCGTGCCCGCCTTTTTCCTCACCTTTCATGGAGCGTTGCGGTTCGGGCTTGCTTAAAAGGCCACCTGTCGGTGGCGGAGTTCCTTGGATGGTGGGATGTGGGAGGCATGGTGGGTTGGTGTTCCTTTGTCGTCCCTCGACGCTCCTGCCCTTCCCTCGCCTTCTCTAGAGCAGTGCGGCTTGGCTTGCTTAAAAGCCGCCTCAGGGTGGTTGAGTTGCTGCGGATGGTGGGATGTGGGAGGCGCGGCGGGATTGGGTTTTTGCCCCGTCCCCTGACGTGCCTGCCTTTTCCTCCCCGTCTGTGGAGCATTGCGGGCTGGGTGCTTAAATACCGCCTCACGGTTTGTGGGATCCTGTGGATGGTGGGATGTGGGCGGCGCGGCGGGACATAGGACCCCCGTACCTACCCTGACTCCTTTTCCTTGACGTCTCTTGAGCGTTGCTGGTTCGTCTGCTTAAAAGCTGCCTCATGGCGGTTGAGTTCCTACGGAATGTGAGATGTGGGAGGCACGGCGGGATGGGGGTTTCCCTCCTCATCCCCTGACGTTCCTACCTTTTTCCTCACTGGTGGGATGTGGGGGGTATGGGCGGGATTGGGTTGTTTCCCCGTCCTGTCGTACCCACCTTTTTCCTCACCTTTCATGGAGCGTTGCGGGTCGGGCTATGCTTAAAAGCCACCGAGTGTGGTTGAGTTCTTGCAGATGTTGGGATGTGGGAGGCATGGTGGGATTGGGTTCCTTTGTCGTCCCTTGCTGTACCGCCTTTTCCTCACCTTCTCTGGAGCGTTGTGGAATTTTGGTAGTGGTTCAAGCGCGAAACTGTCGGTATCACCAGGATGCAAGAGCGTGCTCCTAAATTTCTCATTCAGCGATATTTCATGCGAACCATAGCAAGCTGCCTTGGGCAATGATTGGTGGGAGTGCTTTGCTCAACGCATTGTCGGGGCCACGTGCGAGTTATTTGGGTCCTAAGAAACTCACACCAACAGGGTGACGATTTCCATGGTTCATTATTGGACAAGTTGGGGTGCCTTCCTCCTCAGTCATGCCTTGGGTGATGATGTTCATAAGGGTGGCTTGAGAATGTGTATCTACTATTTCTGCAAGATACACGAGCGTCATGCGGAGGTGATGACTCATTAAGGGGAATCCTGTCGATTTGGGAAGATGGTTGGGGCTTGTGTTGGGGTCTGAGTGGTCTGCTCAGTCATACCTCAAACATTGCAGATGTGGTTGGTGATGCTACCTCGCTGATCCTTCCATTAGTCATATGCTTGTCTCAAAGATCAGGTTGTGCATGTACAAAGGACAAACTAATCGAACAGAATTGAATGTTCGGGACGACGGTTTGGGCTTGTGTTGGGGTCTGAGTGGTCAGCTCAGTCATACCCCAAACAATGCAGATGTTGTTGGTGATGCTACATGGCTGATCCTTCCACTAGTCATATGCCTGTCTCAAAGATCAGGTCCCGCATGTAAAGGACAAACTAATCGAAAGATGGTGATACTGTGACGGGTCTCATTAAATCAGTTCCAGGGGTGACTTTCTCCTCGGTTATATCTCAAGCGAAGAATCCCCAGGTGGGTGAGCTCCACCTAGAAGACCCTCACTTGTCCCTTTGGAGTTCTCCCTGTTGGTAGTGGAATTTTTTTGGTGCTGATGTAGGGGCCCCGTCTATATGCTTGGGTTGAATTCTCTCGCACAATTGCGGTTCCGTCTTCCAAGGGCTTGCTAAAAAGACGATGCGATACTAGACAGATATAACTTGGATGGGATGATGATAGATGAGCATGGTTGGTGTCCTGGTTCTTGGTTAAAAGTTTCTCAACGGTGGTTGAGTTCTTTTGAATGGTGGGATGTGGGGGGTGCGGCGGGACATAGGGCCTCCGTTCCTGTCATGACTCCTTTTCCTCAACGTCCCTGGAGCGTTGTGGGTTCGTCTGCTTAAAATCTGCCTCATGGCGGTTGAGTTCCTTCGGAAGGTGGGATGTGGGAGGCATGGCGGTGGGACGCTGTAATTCCTTTTCCTCACCGGTGGGATGTGGGGGGCATTGGAAAGAATGGGTTTTTGCCCAGTCTCATGCCGTGCCCGCCTTTTTCCTCACCTTTCATGGAGCGTTGCGGTTCGGGCTTGCTTAAAAGGCCACCTGTCGGTGGCGGAGTTCCTTGGATGGTGGGATGTGGGAGGCATGGTGGGTTGGTGTTCCTTTGTCGTCCCTCGACGCTCCTGCCCTTCCCTCGCCTTCTCTAGAGCAGTGCGGCTTGGCTTGCTTAAAAGCCGCCTCAGGGTGGTTGAGTTGCTGCGGATGGTGGGATGTGGGAGGCGCGGCGGGATTGGGTTTTTGCCCCGTCCCCTGACGTGCCTGCCTTTTCCTCCCCGTCTGTGGAGCATTGCGGGCTGGGTGCTTAAATACCGCCTCACGGTTTGTGGGATCCTGTGGATGGTGGGATGTGGGCGGCGCGGCGGGACATAGGACCCCCGTACCTACCATGACTCCTTTTCCTCGACGTCTCTTGAGCGTTGCTGGTTCGTCTGCTTAAAAGCTGCCTCATGGCGGTTGAGTTCCTACGGAATGTGAGATGTGGGAGGCACGGCGGGATGGGGGTTTCCCTCCTCATCCCCTGACGTTCCTACCTTTTTCCTCACTGGTGGGATGTGGGGGGTATGGGCGGGATTGGGTTGTTTCCCCGTCCTGTCGTACCCACCTTTTTCCTCACCTTTCATGGAGCGTTGCGGGTCGGGCTATGCTTAAAAGCCACCGAGTGTGGTTGAGTTCTTGCAGATGTTGGGATGTGGGAGGCATGGTGGGATTGGGTTCCTTTGTCGTCCTTTGCTGTACTTGCCTTTTCCTCACCTTCTCTGGAGCGTTGTGGGATTTTGGTAGTGGTTCAAGCGCGAAACTGTCGGTATCACCAGGATGAGAGACCGTGCTCCTAAATTTCCCATTCAGTGATATTCCATGCGAACCGTAGCAAGCTTCCTTGGGCAGTGATTTGCGGGAGTGCTTTGCCCAACGCATTGTCGGGGCCACCTGTGAGTTATTTGGGTCCTGAGAAACTCACACCACCAGGCAAACGGTTGCCATGGTTCATTATTGGACAAGTTGGGGTGCCTTCCTCCTCAGTCATGCCTTGGGTGATGATGTTCATAAGGGTGGCTTGAGAATGTGTATCTACTGTTTCTGCAAGATACACGAGCGTCATGCGGAGGTGATGACTCATTAACCGGGATCCTGTGGATTCGTGGGAAGTGATCGGTTTGGCTATTCTCATCGGTGCTGGGTAAAGGAAGGAATGAATGCTGAGACCCCGTCGATGATGATTCATTCTTGTCTCTGGAATAAAAGAAGTGTTGGAAGTCGGATCTATTTTTTCGGTGCGGTGTACTTGAGCATCATTGGGAGGTGAAGACTCTTTACAGGGAGATCCTATAAAATGTTGGGTAGTCTGATCCTAAATGATCAGGTTTCGGGCAGGAAATTCTTATGAATGATGAGCGAAGATCGAATGTTGTGA
>CAUJRU010002094.1:51441-54342 GCA_963277665.1 Viscum album
TACAATCAACCTACGGAAAGGGGGGAGGGGTCGGCGACCCCCCTGGGCGTGGGTCATGTCCTACGTGCCCAGAGCCGCCGAATGACATGCCCAAGGACGTGGAGAGAGAAATGGCCTCTGGACAATTCCATGAAAGCTTGATGATTCGTCCGGTGCTTGGGGATTGTCTTGTTCGGGGTAGTGCGCGAGAAAAGCGATGACAATGAGTCGTGGTTTGTCCCCTGCCAGGTCCTGCGGACTGACAATCGCGTCTAAACAGTTCCCTCCGAGCGAGACTATTTGAAGTGGACTCGGGGCTTCGCTTGTGGGAAGCGGTGCACTTTGAAAGGAAAGACTTTGAGCTGGGGTTTGTAGCGAGTGAGACCCCAATGGCTGAGATTGAGAATGCCATCCAAGTGGGATGATTCGGCGCGGGCTTGGGGTTTGCAATCAGCCTATGGAAAGGCATTGAGCTGGGGTTTGTCATATGTTGTCGTTTCCTGTATGTAAGGACAATCACCAAAATAAAATTCAATTCTTGCGTGAGGACGGACTTGGGACATGGGTTTTGTCATGTCCCCGGTGATGGACGATACGTCGGACGGATGCCACGACGTGTGGGTGGCCTTCCTGCGCTTAAGGGGTCACGTCGGTGGTCATTCCTACGTTTTCATAGGTTTTTCAGTGCCACACGTGTGGTCTTTCATGCGCTGCGCTGCCCTCTGGGACGTCTAAACCCCTCAGTATGTCTCCTCGTCACTGTTGATGTTTCCTGGTGGGATAGCTGGAAATGCATAAATGTCTCTTCAGGGGGGGGGGGGAGTGGTCGGCGACCCCCCCCTGGGCGTGGGTCTTGTCCTGCGCGCCCAGATCCACCCAATGACATGCCCACGGACATGAAAAAATGGCCTCTAGACAATGCCATGAATGCTTGGTGATTCGTCCGGTGCTTGGGGCTTGTCTTGTCCGGGGTATTGCGCCATGAAAGCGATGACAATGAGCCGGGGTTCGTCACGTGTCAGGTCCTACGTACTGACAATCGCGTGGAGACAATGCCATCCGGGTGAGGCGATTTGAAGGGGCCTCGGGGCTTGTCTTGGTGGATGCGGTGTGCCTTAAAAGGAAAGACATGGAGGTGGTGGTTGGTGAAATGTTGTTGGGTCCTATATGTAACGACAATCACCACCTGATGAGAATTCATTTCATGCGTGAGGACCCGCTGTGGACATGGGGCATGTCTTCTCGGCGGTGATCGACGATACGCGGGACGGATGCCATGACGTGTCGGCGGCCTTCAAGTGCCTAAGGGGTCACGTCGGTGGTCGTTCCTATGGTTTCATAGCTCTTTTAGGGCAACACGTGTTGTCTTTCATGCGCTGCACTGACCTCTGGGATGTCTAAACCCCTCAGTATGTCTCCTCGTCACTGATGATGTTTCCTGGTGGGATAGCTGGAAATGCATAAATGTCTCTTTAGGGGGGGAGTGGTCGGCGACCCCCCCTGGGCGTGGGTCTTGTCCTGCGTGCCCAGAGCCACCCAATGACATGCCCACGGACATGGAAAAATGGCCTCTAGACAATCCCATGAATGCTTGATGATTCGTCCGGTGCTTGGGGCTTGTCTTGTCCGGGGTAGTGCGCCATCAAAGCTTTGAAAATGAGTCGGGGTTCGTCGCGTGTCAGGTCCTACGTACTGACAATCGCGTGGAGACAATTCCATCCGAGTGAGACGATTTGAAGGGGCATCGGGGCTTGCATTGGTGGATGCGGGGTGCCTTGAAAGGAAGGACGCCGAGCTGGGGTTTGCCATATCTTGTTGGGTCCGGTATGTAACGTCCATGACCACCTAAATAGAATTCGTTTCATGCGTGAGGACCCGCTCTGGACATGGGGTTGTCTTCTCGGCGGTGGTCGACGACACGCGGGACGGATGCCATGACGTGCCGGCGGCCTTCATGTGCCTAAGGGGTCACGTCGGTGGCCGTTCCTATGGTTTCATAGCTCTTTTAGGGCAACTCGCGTTGTCTTTCATGAGCTGGGGTGCCCTCTGGGTGGTCTAAACCACTCAGTATGTCTCCTCGTCAGTGCTGATGTTTCCTGGTGGGATAGCTGTAAATGCATAAATGTCTCTTTAGGGGGGTAGTGGTCGGCGACCCCCCCTGGGCGTGGGTCTTGTCCTGCGTGCCTCGAGCCACCCAGTGACATGCCCACGGACATGGAAAAATGGCCTCTAGACAATGCCATCAATGCGTGATGATTCGTCCGGTGCTTGGGGCTTGTCTTCTCCGGGGTAGTGCGCCTTAAAAGCTTTGACAATGAGCCGGGGTTCGTCGCGTGTGAGGTCCTACGTACCGACAATCGCGTGGAGACAATGCCATCCGAGTGAGACGATTTGAAGGGGCCTCGAGGCTTGTCTTGGTGGATGCGGGGTGCCTTGAAAGGAAGGACGCCGAGCTGGGGTTTGTCATATGTTGTTGGGTTCGGTATGTAACGACACCGACCACCTAAAGAGAATTCATTTCATGCGTGAGGACCCGCTCTGGACATGGGGTCTGTCTTCTCGGCGGTGGTCGACGATACGCGGGAAGGATGCCATGACGTGTCGGCGGCCTTCACGTGCCTAAGGGGTCACGTCGGTTGCCGTTCCTATGGTTTCATAGCTCTTTTAGGGCAACACGTGTTGTCTTTCATGCGCTGCGGTTCCCTCTGGGTGGTCTGAACCACTCAGTATGTCTCCTCGTCAGTGCTGATGTTTCCTGGTGGGAGAGCTGGAAATGCAGAAATGTCTCTTTAGGGGGGGAGTGGTCGGCGACCCCCCCTGGGCGTGGGTCTTGTCCTGCGTGCCCAGAGCCACCCAGTGACATGCCCACAGACATGGAAAAATGGCCTCTAGATGATTCCTCCTGTGCTTGGGGCTTGTCTT
>CAUJRU010002094.1:54542-67042 GCA_963277665.1 Viscum album
CGAGTGAGACGATTTGAAGGGGCCTCGAGGCCCGTCTTGGTGCGTGTGGCGTGCCTTGAAAGGAAGGACGTTGCGGTGGGGTTTGTCATCTGTTGTCGTGTCCCGTATGTAATGACAATGACCACCTAAAGAGAATTCATTTCATGCGTGAGGACCCTCTCTGGACATGGGGCCTGTCTTCTCGGCGGTGTTGGACGCTACCCGGGATGAATGCTACTACGTGTCGGCGGCCTTCATGTGCCTAAGGGGTCACATCGGTGGCTGTTCCTATGGTTTCATATATCTTTTAGGGCAACACGTGTTGTCTTTCATGCGCTGTGGTGCCCACAGGGTTGTCTAAACCCGTTAGTATGTCTCCTCGTCAGTGCTGATGTTTCCTGGTGGGACAGCTGAAAATGCATAAATGTCTCTTTAGGGGGGGAGTGGTCGGCGACCCCCCCTGGGCGTGGGTCTTGTCCTGCGTGCCCAGAGCCACCTAGTGACATGCCCACGGACATGGAAAAATGGCCTCCAGACAAATCCATGAAAGCTTGAGGATTCATACGGTGCTTGGGGCTTGTCTTGTCTGAGGTAATGCGCCATAAAAGTGATGACAATGAGCCGGGGTGCGTCGCGTGTCAGGTCCGACGTACTGACAATCACGTGGAGACAACGCCACCCGAGTGGGACGATTTGAAGGGGCATCGGGGCTTGCCTTGGAGGATGCGGTGTGCCTTGCAAGGAAGGACGACGTGGTGGGGTTTGTCATATGTTGTTGGGTACGGTATGTAATGACAATGACCGCCTCAAGATAATTCCTTTCATGCGTGAGGACCCGCTCTGGACATGGGGCGTGTCTTCTCTGCGGTGATGGACGAGACGCGGGACGGATGCCATGACGTGTCGGCGGCCTTCATGTGCCTAAGGGGTCACGTCGGTGGCCCTTCCTATGGTTTCATAGCTCTTTTAGGGCAACCCGTGTTGTCTTTCATGCACTGCGGTGCCCTTAGGGTGGTCTAAACCCATCAGTATGTCTCCTCGTCACTGTTGATGTTTCCTGGTGGAATAGCTGGAAATGCATAAATGTCTCTTTAGGGGGGGGAGTGGTCGGCGACCCCCCCTGGGCGTGGGTCTTGTCCTGCGTGCCTAGAGCCACCCGATGACGTGCCCAGTGACATGGAAAATGGCATGGACGCAATGCCATGAATTCTCGATGATTCGTCCCGTGCTTGGGGCTTGTCTTTCCCGAGGTAGTGCGCCCTAAAAACGATGACAACGAGATGGGGTTTGTCGCATGTGTGATCTTGCGGGCTGACAGTCGTTTCCAGACAATGGCATCCGAGTGAGACGATTTGAAGGGGCCTCGAGTCCCGTCTTGGTGCATGCGGCGTGCCTTGAAGGGAAGGACGTTGAGGTGGGGTCATACCTCAAACATTGCAGATGTGGTTGGTGATGCAACCTTGTTGATCCTTCCATTAGTCATATGCTTGTCTCAAAGATCAGGTTGTGCATGTACAATGGACAAACTAATCGAACGGAATTGAATGTTCGGGACGACGGTTTGGGCTTGTGTTGGGGTCTGAGTGGTGAGCTCAGTCATACCTCAAACAATGCAGATGTTGTTGGTGATTCTACATGTCTGATCCTTCCACTAGTCATATGCTTGTCTCAAAGATCAGGTCCTGCATGATCAGTTGTGTGGGTTGATGGTTGCGCTTATGCGATTGTGTGGGAGTGGTGGATGGTTGTCAAGATACCGCGGTCTCCCTTTTTTGGGAAGGGAACGTTGGTCTCGTTGGCTCTAGGGGGTTGGGTATATCAATCCTTCCCTTGTGTCATGCATAGCGGGCTTTCCCTGCCTTCATGTGCTGCATTGTGATGCCTCTCGGGTTGCATCCCTCGAGGCGTCACGATCAGCTGTGTGGGTTGATGGTTGTGCTTACGCGATTGTGTGGGAGTGGTGGATGGTTGTCAAGATACTGCGGTCTCCCTTTTTTGGGAAGGGAACGTTGGTCTCGTTGGCACCCTCATCCGTAAGTGGGGGTTTAATTTCTCCTCGCTTTCATTTGGTCCTTGTGCATGTTTCCATGTGAATGATGGAACACGGTTTGGCTTGGTTGGATATCCGTTGAGAACACTAGTCATATGCTTGTCTCAAAGTTCAGTCTGTGCATGTACAGGGACAAACTAATCGAAGATGGTGATACTGTGAAGGGTCTCAGTAAATCAGGGACAAGTCTGACGTTCTCCTCGGTTTTACATCAAGCGAAGAATGTGTATCTATTGTTTCTGCAAGATACACGAGCGTCATGCAGAGGTGATGACTCATTAAGGTGAATCCTGTCGATTTGGGAAGATGATTTGGGCTTGTGTTGGGGTTTGAGTGGTCTGCTCAGTCATACCTCAAACATTGCAGATGTGGTTGGTGATGCTACCTGGCTGATCCTACCATTAGTCATATGCTTGTCTCAAAGATCAGGTTGTGCATTTACAAAGGATAAACTAATCGAACGGAATTGAATGTTCGGGATGATGGTTTGGGCTTGTGTTGGGGTCTGAGTGGTCTGCTCAGTTATACCACAAACAATGCAGATGTTGTTGGTAATGCTACATGGTTGATCCTTCCACTAGTCATATGCTTGTCTCAAAGATCAGTTAGTGCATGTACAGGGACAAACTAATCGAAAGATGGTGATACTGTGAAGGGTCTCATTAAATCAGTGACACGGCTGACTTTCTCCTCGGTTATACATCAAGCGAAGAATCCCCAGGTGGGTGAGCTCCACCTAGAAGATCCTCACTTGTCCCATCGGAGTTCTCCCTGTTGGTAGTGGAATTTTGTTAGTGCTGATATACGGGCCCTGTTTATATGCTTGGGTTGAATTCTCTCGCACAATTGCGGTTTTGAGCATCATGCAGAGGTGAAGACTCATTAATTGGGTTCCTGTCGATTTGGGAAGACGGTTTGGGATTGTGTTGGGGTCTGAGTGGTCTGCTCAGTCATACCTCAAACATTGCAGATGTTGTTGGTGGTGCAACCTGTCTGATCCTTCCATTAGTCATATGCTTGTCTCAAAAATCAGGTTGTGCATGTACAAAGGACAAACTAATCGAACGGAATTGAATGTTCGAGACGACGGTTTGGGCTTGTGTTGGGGTCTGAGTGGTGAGCTCAGTCATACCTCAAACAATGCAGATGTTGTTGGTGATGCTACATGGCTGATCCTTCCACTAGTCATATGCTTGTCTCAAAGGTCAGGTCCTGCATGATCAGTTGTGTGGGTTGATGGTTGCGCTTATGCGATTGTGTGGGAGTGGTGGATGGTTGTCAAGATACTGCGGTCTCCCTTTTTTGGGAAGGGAACGTTGGTCTCGTTGGCTCTAGGGGGTT
Source organism: Viscum album (assembly GCA_963277665.1). NCBI lineage: Eukaryota > Viridiplantae > Streptophyta > Magnoliopsida > Santalales > Viscaceae > Viscum > Viscum album. Next base: position 57,913 of record CAUJRU010002094.1, read on the forward strand.
GGGTATATCAATCCTTCCCTTGTGTCATGCATAGCGGGCTTTCCCTGCCTTCATGTGCTGCATTGTGATGTCTCTCGGGTTGCTTCCCTCGAGGCGTCACAGTCAGTTGTGTGGGTTGATGGTTGTGCTTACGCGATTGTGTGGGAGTGGTGGATGGTTGTCAAGATACTGCGGTCTCCCTTTTTTGGGAAGGGAACGTTGGTCTCCTTGGCTCTAGGGGGTTGGGTATATAAATCCTTCCCTTGTGTCATGCATAGCGGGCTTTCCCTGCCTTCATGTGCTGCATTGTGATGCCTCTGGGGTTGCTTCCCTTGAGGCGTCACGGTCAGTTGTGTGGGTTGATGGTTGTGCTTACGCGATTGTGTGGGAGTGGTGGATGGTTGTCAAGATACTGCGGTCTCCCTTTTTTGGGAAGGGAACGTTGGTCTCCTTGGCTCTAGGGGGTTGGGTATATAAATCCTTCCCTTGTGTCATGCATAGCGGGCTTTCCCTGCCTTCATGTGCTGCATTGTGATGTCTCTCGGGTTGCTTCCCTCGAGGCGTCACAGTCAGTTGTGTGGGTTGATGGTTGTGCTTACGCGATTGTGTGGGAGTGGTGGATGGTTGTCAAGATACTGCGGTCTCCCTTTTTTGGGAAGGGAACGTTGGTCTCCTTGGCTCTAGGGGGTTGGGTATATAAATCCTTCCCTTGTGTCATGCATAGCGGGCTTTCCCTGCCTTCATGTGCTGCATTGTGATGCCTCTCGGGTTGCTTCCCTTGAGGCGTCACGGTCAGTTGTGTGGGTTGATGGTTGTGCTTACGCGATTGTGTGGGAGTGGTGGATGGTTGTCAAGATACTGCGGTCTCCCTTTTTTGGGAAGGGAACGTTGGTCTCGTTGGCACCCTCATCCGTAAGTGGGGGATTAATTTCTCCTCGCTTTCATTTGGTCCTTGTGCATGTTTCCATGTGAATGATGGAACACGGTTTGGCTTGGTTGGATATCCGTTGAGAACACTAGTCAAATGCTTGTCTCAAAGATCAGTCTGTGCATGTACAGGGACAAACTAACCGAAAGATGGTGATATTGTGAAGGGTCTCATTAAATCAGTGACAAGTTTGACGTTCTCCTCGGTTATACATCAAGCGAAGAATGTGTATCTATTGTTTCGACAAGATACACGAGCGTCGTCACGCAGAGGTGATGACTCATTAAGGGGAATCCTGTCGATTTGGGAAGATGGTTTGGGCTTGTGTTGGGGTCTGAGTGGTTTGCTCAGTCATACCTCAAACATTGCAGATGTGGTTGGTGATGCTACCTGGCTGATCCTTCCATTAGTCATATGCTTGTCCCAAAGATCAGGTGGTGCATGTACAAAGGAAAAACTAATCGAATGGAATTGAATGTTCGGGACGACGGTTTGGGCTTGTGTTGGGGTCTGAGTGGTTAGCTCAGTCATACCTCAAACAATGCAGATGTTGTTGGTGATGCTACATGGCTGATCCTTCAACTAGTCATATGCTTGACTCAAAGATCAGGTCCCGCATGTACAAAGACAAACTAATCGAAAGATGGTGATACTGTGATGGGTCTCATTAAATTAGTGCCAGGGCTGACTTTCTCCTCAGTTATACATCAAGAGAAGAATCCCCAGGTGGGTGAGCTCCACCTAGAAGACCCTCACTTGTCCCTTCGGAGTTCTCCCTGTTGGTAGTGGAATTTTGTCAGTTATGATATACGGGCCCTGTTTATATGCTTGGGTTGAATTCTCTCGCACAATTGCGGTATTGAGCATCATGCAGAGGTGATGACTCATTAATTGGGTTCCTGTCGATTTGGAAAGACGGTTTGGGCTTGTGTTGGGGTCTGAGTGGTCTGCTCAGTCATACCTCAAACATTGCAGATGTGGTTGGTGATGCAACCTGGCTGATCCTTCCATTAGTCATATGCTTGTCCCAAAGATCAGGTTGTGCATGTACAAAGGACAAACTAATGGAACGAAATTGAATGTTCGGGATGATGGTTTGGGCTTGTGTTGGGGTCTGAGTGGTGAGCTCAGTCATACCTCAAACAATGCAGATGATGTTGGTGATGCTACATGGCTGATCCTTCTACTAGTCATATGCTTGTCTCAAAGATCAGGTTGTGCATGATCAGTTGTGTGGGTTGATGGTTGCCCTTATGCGATTGTGTGGAAGTGGTGGATGGTTGTCAAGATACTGCGGTCTCCCTTTTTTGGGAATGGAACGTTGGTCTCGTTGGCGCTAGGGGGTTGGGTATATCAATCCTTCCCTTGTGTCATGCATAGCGGGCTTTCCCTGCCTTCATGTGCTGCATTGTGATGCCTCTCGGGTTGCTTCCCTCGAGGCGTGACGGTCAGTTGTGTGGGTTGATGGTTGTGCTTACGCGATTGTGTGGGAGTGGTGGATGGTTGTCAAGATACTGCGGTCTCCCTTTTTTGGGAAGGGAACGTTGGTCTCGTTGGCACCCTCATCCGTAAGTGGGGGTTTAATTTCTCCTCGCTTTCATTTGGTCCTTGTACATGTTTCCATGTGAATGATGGAACACGGTTTGGCTTGGTTGGATATCCGATGAGAACACTAGTCATATGCTTGTCTCAAAGATCAGTCTGTGCATGTACAGGGACAAACTAACCGAAAGATGGTGATACTGTGAAGGGTCTCATTAAATCAGTGACAAGTTTGACGTTCTCCTCGGTTATACATCAAGCGAAGAATGTGTATCTATTGTTTTTGCAAGATACACGAGCGTCATGCAGAGGTGATGACTAATTAAGGGGAAACATGTCGATTTGGGAAGATGGTTTGGGCTTGTGTTGGGGTCTGAGTGGTTTGCTCAGTCATACCTCAAACATTGCAGATGTGGTTGGTGATGCTACCTGGCTGATCCTTCCATTAGTCATATGCTTGTATCAAAGATCAGGTTGTGCATGTACAAAGGACAAACTAATCGAATGGAATTGAATGCTCGGGACGACGGTTTAGGCTTGTGTTGGGGTCTGAGTGGTCTGCTCAGTCATACCTCAAACATTGCAGATGTGGTTAGTGACGCTACATGGGTGATCCTTCCACTAGTCATATGCGTGTCTCAAAGATCAGGTCCTGCATGTACAAGGACAAACTAATCGAAAGATGGTGATACTGTGAAGGGTCTCATTAAATCAGTGACACGGCTGACTTTCTCCTCGGTTATACATCAAGCGAAGAATCCCCAGGTGGGTGAGCTCCACCTAGAAGAACCTCACTTGTCCCTTTGGAGTTCTCCCTGTTGGTAGTGGAATTTTGTTGGTGCTGATGTAAGGGCCCCGTCTATATGCTTGGGTTGAATTCTCTCGCACAATTTTGGTTTCGGGTTCCAAGGGCTTGCTAAAAAGACGATGCGATACTAGACAGATATAACTTGGATGGGATGATGATAGATGAGCATGGTTGGTGTCCTGGTTCTTGGTTAAAAGTTTTGCAACGGTGGTTGAGTTCTTTTGAATGGTGGGATGTGGGGGGTGCGGCGGGACATAGGGCCTCCGTTCCTGTCATGACTCCTTTTCCTCAACGTCCCTGGAGCATTGTGGGTTCGTCTGCTTAAAATCTGCCTCATGGCGGTTGAGTTCCTTCGGAAGGTGGGATGTGGGAGGCATGGCGGTGGGACGCTGTAATTCCTTTTCCTCACCGGTGGGATGTGGGGGGCATTGGAAAGAATGGGTTTTTGCCCAGTCTCATGCCGTGCCCGCCTTTTTCCTCACCTTTCATGGAGCGTTGCGGTTCGGGCTTGCTTAAAAGGCCACCTGTTGGTGGCGGAGTTCCTTGGATGGTGGGATGTGGGAGGCATGGTGGGTTGGTGTTCCTTTGTCGTCCCTCGACGCTCCTGCCCTTCCCTCGCCTTCTCTAGAGCAGTGCGGCTCTGCTTGCTTAAAAGCTGCCTCAGGGCGGTTGAGTTGCTGCGGATGGTGGGATGTGGGGGGCGCGGCGGGATTGGGTTTTTGCCCCGTCCCCTGACGTGCCTGCCTTTTCCTCCCCGTCTGTGGAGCATTGCGGGCTGGGTGCTTAAATACCGCCTCACGGTTTGTGGGATCCTGTGGATGGTGGGATGTGGGCGGCGCGGCGGGACATTGGACCCCCGTACCTACCATGACTCCTTTTCCTCGACGTCTCTTGAGCGTTGCTGGTTCGTCTGCTTAAAAGCTGCCTCATGGCGGTTGAGTTCCTACGGAATGTGAGATGTGGGAGGCACGGCGGGATGGGGGTTTCCCTCCTCATCCCCTGACGTTCCTACCTTTTTCCTCACTGGTGGGATGTGGGGGGTATGGGTGGGATTGGGTTGTTTCCCCGTCCTGTCGTACCCACCTTTTTCCTCACCTTTCATGGAGCGTTGCGGGTCGGGCTTTGCTTAAAATCCACTGATTGTGGTTGAGTTCTTGCAGATGTTGGGATGTGGGAGGCATGGTGGGATTGGGTTCCTTTGTCGTCCCTTGCTGTACCGCCTTTTCCTCACCTTCTCTGGAGCGTTGTGGAATTTTGGTAGTGGTTCAAGCGCGAAACTGTCGGTATCACCAGGATGCGAGAGCGTGCTCCTAAATTTCTCATTCAGTGATATTCCATGCGAACCATAGCAAGCTGCCTTGGGCAATGATTGGTGGGAGTGCTTTGCTCAACGCATTGTCGGGGCCACGTGCGAGTTATTTGGGTCCTAAGAAACTCACACCAACAGGGTAACGATTTCCATGGTTCATTATTGGACAAGTTGGGGTGCCTTCCTCCTCAGTCATGCCTTGGGTGATGATGTTCATAAGGGTGGCTTGAGAATGTGTATCTACTGTTTCTGCAAGATACACGAGCGTCATGCAGAGGTGATGACTAATTAAGGGGAAACATGTCGATTTGGGAAGAGATGGTTCGGGCTTGTGTTGGGGTCTGAGTGGTCTGCTCAGTCATACCTCAAACATTGCAGATGTGGTTGGTGATGGTACCCGGTTGATCTTTCCATTAGTCATATGATTGTCTCAAAGATCAGGCTGTGCATGTACGAAGGACAAACTAATCGAATGGAATTGAATGCTCGGGACGACGGTTTGGGCTTGTGTTGGGGTCTGAGTGGTCTGCTCAGTCATACCTCAAACATTGCAGATGTGGTTGGTGATGCTACATGGTTGATCCTTCCACTAGTCATATGCCTGTCTCAAAGATCAGGTCCCGCATGTAAAGGACAAACTAATCGAAAGATGGTGATACTGTGACGGGTCTCATTAAATCAGTGCCAGGGCTGACTTTCTCCTCGGTTATACCTCAAGCGAAGAATCCCCAGGTGGGTGAGCTCCACCTTGAAGACCCTCACTTGTCCCTTTGGAGTTCTCCCTGTTGGTAGTGGAATTTTGTTGGTGCTGATGTACGGGCCCCGTCTATATGCTTGGGTTGAATTCTCTCGCACAATTTTGGTTTCGGGTTCCAAGGGCTTGCTAAAAAGACGATGCGATACTAGACAGATATAACTTGGATGGGATGATGATAGATGAGCATGGTTGGTGTCCTGGTTCTTGGTTAAAAGTTTCGCAACGGTGGTTGAGTTCTTTTGAATGGTGGGATGTGGGGGGTGCGGCGGGACATAGGGCCTCTGTTCCTGTCATGACTCCTTTTCCTCAACGTCCCTGGAGCGTTGTGGGTTCGTCTGCTTAAAATCTGCCTCACGGCGGTTGAGTTCCTTCGGAAGGTGGGATGTGGGAAGCATGGCGGTGGGACGCTGTAATTCCTTTTCCTCACCGGTGGGATGTGGGGGGCATTGGAAAGAATGGGTTTTTTCCCAGTCTCATGCCGTGCCCGCCTTTTTCCTCACCTTTCATGGAGCGTTGCGGTTCGGGCTTGCTTAAAAGGCCACCTGTTGGTGGCGGAGTTCCTTGGATGGTGGGATGTGGGAGGCATGGTGGGTTGGTGTTCCTTTGTCGTCCCTCGATGCTCCTGCCCTTCCCTCGCCTTCTCTAGAGCAGTGCGGCTTTGCTTGCTTAAAAGCTGCCTCAGGGTGGTTGAGTTGCTGCGGATGGTGGGATGTGGGGGGCGCGGCGGGATTGGGTTTTTGCCCCGTCCCCTGACGTGCCTGCCTTTTCCTCCCCGTCTGTGGAGCATTGCGGGCTGGGTGCTTAAATACCGCCTCACGGTTTGTGGGATCCTGTGGATGGTGGGATGTGGGCGGCGCGGCGGGACATAGGACCCCCGTACCTACCATGACTCCTTTTCCTCGACGTCTCTTGAGCGTTGCTGGTTCGTCTGCTTAAAAGCTGCCTCATGGCGGTTGAGTTCCTACGGAATGTGAGATGTGGGAGGCACGGCGGGATGGGGGTTTCCCTCCTCATCCCCTGACGTTCCTACCTTTTCCCTCACTGGTGGGATGTGGGGGGTATGGGCGGGATTGGGTTGTTTCCCCGTCCTGTCGTACCCACCTTTTTCCTCACCTTTCATGGAGCGTTGCGGGTCGGGCTTTGCTTAAAATCCACTGAGTGTGGTTGAGTTCTTGCAGATGTTGGGATGTGGGAGGCATGTTGGGATTGGGTTCCTTTGTCGTCCCTTGCTGTACCGCCTTTTCCTCACCTTCTCTGGAGCGTTGTGGAATTTTGGTAGTGGTTCAAGCGCGAAACTGTCGGTATCACCAGGATGCGAGAGCGTGCTCCTAAATTTCTCATTCAGCGATATTTCATGCGAACCATAGCAAGCTGCCTTGGGCAATGATTGGTGGGAGTGCTTTGCTCAACGCATTGTCGGGGCCACGTGCGAGTTATTTGGGTCCTAAGAAACTCTCACCAACAGGGTGACGATTTCCATGGTTCATTATTGGACAAGTTGGGGTGCCTTCCTCCTCAGCCATGCCTTGGGTGATGATGTTCATAAGGGTGGCTTGAGAATGTGTATCTACTGTTTCTGCAAGATACACGAGCGTCATGCGGAGGTGATGACTCATTAAGGGGAATCCTGTCGATTTGGGAAGATGGTTGGGGCTTGTGTTGGGGTCTGAGTGGTCTGCTCAGTCATACCTCAAACATTGCAGATGTGGTTGGTGATGCTACCTGGCTGATCCTTCCATTAGTCATATGCTTGTCTCAAAGATCAGGTTGTGCATGTACAAAGGACAAACTAATCGAACAGAATTGAATGTTCGGGACGACGGTTTGGGCTTGTGTTGGGGTCTGAGTGGTCAGCTCAGTCATACCCCAAACAATGCAGATGTTGTTGGTGATGCTACATGGCTGATCCTTCCACTAGTCATATGCCTGTCTCAAAGATCAGGTCCCGCATGTAAAGGACAAACTAATCGAAAGATGGTGATACTGTGACGGGTCTCATTAAATCAGTGCCAGGGGTGACTTTCTCCTCGGTTATATCTCAAGCGAAGAATCCCCAGGTGGGTGAGCTCCACCTAGATGACCCTCACTTGTCCCTTTGGAGTTCTCCCTGTTGGTAGTGGAATTTTTTTGGTGCTGATGTAGGGGCCCCGTCTATATGCTTGGGTTGAATTCTCTCGCACAATTGCGGTTCCGTCTTCCAAGGGCTTGCTAAAAATACGATGCGATACTAGACAGATATAACTTGGATGGGATGATGATAGATGAGCATGGTTGGGATCCTGGTTCTTGGTTAAAAGTTTCTCAACGGTGGTTGAGTTCTTTTGAATGGTGGGATGTGGGGGGTGCGGCGGGACATAGGGCCTCCGTTCCTGTCATGACTCCTTTTCCTCAACGTCCCTGGAGCGTTGTGGGTTCGTCTGCTTAAAATCTGCCTCATGGCGGTTGAGTTCCTTCGGAAGGTGGGATGTGGGAGGCATGGCGGTGGGACGCTGTAATTCCTTTTCCTCACCGGTGGGATGTGGGGGGCATTGGAAAGAATGGGTTTTTTCCCAGTCTCATGCCGTGCCCGCCTTTTTCCTCACCTTTCATGGAGCGTTGCGGTTCGGGCTTGCTTAAAAGGCCACCTGTCGGTGGCGGAGTTCCTTGGATGGTGGGATGTGGGAGGCATGGTGGGTTGGTGTTCCTTTGTCGTCCCTCGACGCTCCTGCCCTTCCCTCGCCTTCTCTAGAGCAGTGCGGCTTGGCTTGCTTAAAAGCCGCCTCAGGGTGGTTGAGTTGCTGCGGATGGTGGGATGTGGGAGGCGCGGCGGGATTGGGTTTTTGCCCCGTCCCCTGACGTGCCTGCCTTTTCCTCCCCGTCTGTGGAGCATTGCGGGCTGGGTGCTTAAATACCGCCTCACGGTTTGTGGGATCCTGTGGATGGTGGGATGTGGGCGGCGCGGCGGGACATAGGACCCCCGTACCTACCATGACTCCTTTTCCTCGACGTCTCTTGAGCGTTGCTGGTTCGTCTGCTTAAAAGCTGCCTCATGGCGGTTGAGTTCCTACGGAATGTGAGATGTGGGAGGCACGGCGGGATGGGGGTTTCCCTCCTCATCCCCTGACGTTCCTACCTTTTTCCTCACTGGTGGGATGTGGGGGGTATGGGCGGGATTGGGTTGTTTCCCCGTCCTGTCGTACCCACCTTTTTCCTCACCTTTCATGGAGCGTTGCGGGTCGGGCTATGCTTAAAAGCCACCGAGTGTGGTTGAGTTCTTGCAGATGTTGGGATGTGGGAGGCATGGTGGGATTGGGTTCCTTTGTCGTCCTTTGCTGTACCTGCCTTTTCCTCACCTTCTCTGGAGCGTTGTGGGATTTTGGTAGTGGTTCAAGCGCGAAACTGTCGGTATCACCAGGATGAGAGACCGTGCTCCTAAATTTCCCATTCAGTGATATTCCATGCGAACCGTAGCAAGCTTCCTTGGGCAGTGATTTGCGGGAGTGCTTTGCCCAACGCATTGTCGGGGCCACCTGTGAGTTATTTGGGTCCTGAGAAACTCACACCACCAGGCAAACGGTTGCCATGGTTCATTATTGGACAAGTTGGGGTGCCTTCCTCCTCAGTCATGCCTTGGGTGATGATGTTCATAAGGGCGGCTTGAGAATGTGTATCTACTGTTTCTGCAAGATACACGAGCGTCATGCGGAGGTGATGACTCATTAACCGGGATCCTGTGGATTCGTGGGAAGTGATCGGTTTGGCTATTCTCATCGGTGCTGGGTAAAGGAAGGAATGAATGCTGAGACCTCGTCGATGATGATTCATTCT